>OZ035880.1:85310341-85474615 GCA_964034835.1 Muscina levida
TTCTTACTTACCCTTAAAATTTATATAGTTATGACTTTATTACGACTAAATTTATATTGCTACAGCATTGTTGTTACCAGCAGAATTTTATTAACTCCTTTATTTTTTTTCAAGTCGAATACAATGACTTTGTTTATTTTTTTATACGCTTTCCCATAGAGATTAGTGATTTTGCTCAAATTGTCGAACATCTGATTTTTTTATAATTTGGTAAAACCACGTTTCCATTAATTATTTTGACAGCTTTAAGAGGTCTAATAAAACTCTTTCTACCACTACATCAAGTTTCCCTATTTTCACTGTCACAGTTTTAGAGAAAAAAACTTAATTTTTCTTTACACCCCATGAATGAGGTATGGGATAGCTTCACGTGTTGTTGTGAATTAACACGCTTTCTATTTTAGATTCGAAACAAACGGCACCTACTTGTTTATCGACGAATGCGAACTTCACTGTTTGAGAAGCTTTTTACTAGACATGCCGATAAACTCGACATTTGATATTGCGAAGTTTCTGTCGACAACATCGAGTGGGCCAGCAATGAAAGAAAAATGTAGATGACTGGAGGCGGGAATCGAACCCGGGATCTCCCACATGGTAGTCGCGTGTCTACCACTATGCCACGGCCAATCTCGCATATTAAGTGTGAATGAAACTCATACTTATTTCAAAGTTGTTTCTATCCTAGTGCTTCGGCTTGAAGCTAATGTACTTTATATAATTTTGGAATTATGTAGTTCATATAATCCTTAATCTCATCTTATCTTTCATCATAAATACCAAAATTTGGTATTTTTACTTACACTTCAGCTTATAGCGTGTAATGTCGTAATAAGATACAAACTTATTTGGTTTAATGTATTATTTGGAAGCACTTTTGGTCGTGGCAAAAAATGAACCTTGCTCTTCAGAGTTATTGTTCCATGTGGAGTTTAAAGGTCAATTTGTTAAAATCTAAGATAATGGTTTTTCGAAACGGTACTAGGATATAGAAATTGTCAATAATAATTTATATCTTGGGGTGGACATAACATACAATTTATCTTTTAGAAGTCATTTAAAGAACAAACTTTCTGCTTCTAAAGTTGCTATAAGTTCTACATGGTGATAATATATTAATAATCCAAAGATATCTAATGTTAACAAATTGAAAATCTTTAATGCTGCGTCAAAATCTATAATCTTGTATGCTGCTCGTAAAATATGATGATGTAGAGAAGCTGTTCCGTTATTTCATTAAGAAAATGCTACACCTTCCAGCTAATGCTCCGAATTATGTGTTATATCTGGAAACCGGGTTTAGCTCACTTTATATTTCTTCACTGAAACTACACTTCTCCTATGTGAACAGGGTACTTTTCTTAAGTGCAGATAGATTACCTCGTATACTGGCTGAAACGATAATAAGAATGACCGTTTGATTTTTCTCCTCCTGATAATGACAGTCCTGTATGTATATACTGGAACGAGATCGTAGATTTAGTGGCGATTAAGGAGAGAGAAAAATTTGTCAGAGATTCTTCGAATTCCCAGTTTCACGATCTCTATTCTCAGCTTGACTACAGTGTTACGCCATTAATGACGGCAGAATTTTCAGCGCGGGCTACGAGTCTGATTATAAGAGCTAGGTGTGGGCTATTAGATCTTAATGCTAGATGCTTCAAGAACAATACTAATGGCATTTGTACAATGCAGCATGCACGAATCAGAAAATACATTCCATTTCATTGGCATTTGTCCTATTTATAAAAAAAACTAGCTGACCGGGCAGACTTCGTCCTGCCTAAAGAAGTATTGACTTAAATTTAATTTTTTTGGGTGGAATCTAACTTCGGGTGCGTTAGATTCTTTTGGAATTCTCACCGAAACTTAACTAAAAGTGTTATGGTTTATTAAAGGATCATATTTTTTAAATTACAGAAATTTATTGCAATGCTTTTGATAAAACAACGTATATGGGAGAACCAAAGGAGTGTAAATATGTTAATAAGTGGGTCGTTACACACATGTGCATGCAATTAAAGCTGTTGATGCGTAAAACATGGATTTTTCCAACTCAAGCTGCAAACGTGAATATACTGCTTTTCAACTTTATTGGTTATCATCGCAAACTCTAAACGAACTGGAGACTGTAATCATTTAAAATCAAACGGCAAATCCGTGGGTATCATCGATTCCCTTATATTTTCCGGTTAAATTAATTTAATCATGTATTGCTTCCTAAATTATGTAATGCGCGATCAAGGGGTTAAATCAATTTTTGGTGTGCTATAGTACACTTCTTTCTCACTATGATATGACATGTTTGCAACATTTTTTATCTTCATATTACATGCGGGATTCTCAGAAAATATGCTATTTATTGCGCTGCTCTGCAATGTCCAAAAGAGTTGCGTAATACAGGAGGATGCAGTAACCAACGCGATAAGTTTTGCGATCAAACATTTGCCAAAATCAACGATATAAAAACCGATGGTTGCATCAAGGAAATAAAATCCTCCTCACTCATTCGTAATTGCTTATAAATTTGTATTACAAAGGTGTGTGCCGTTTCTTACTCTACTTGTAATAGATGCAGATTTGGTAAACAAGGGCAAACAATTTTTGTAAGATATTATTCTATCATGTAGTTGTCTGAAACCGGAGTAATTTTTACAGAAACACGGAAAGAAACTTAATGAGAGGCACCGAAAACTTAAAAAATCATCAACATTTTTAGAAAAATCTAACTTTGAAGTGTCATAACTTTGTCATTTATGATTGGATTTTAAACAGCTATCGTTTTTAAGATAAAGAATTATTATCTTTTATGTTTGTTCCAGCTTACAAATATGAACTAAAACCAGAGATAATAGCATTTTAGTAGACCTACCTTTTTTCAAAACACTAAAAATGGAAATTTGACGATATCTCAAAAACTGTTCTACTTTCCACATATCTGAGAACAGATTTGAATTCAGCGTGAAATTTTAAATTAAAATCAATTATTAAATGTCCCGGATACAGAAACTTTTGAAATTTTGTGACATAGTGATTACACAAGGGAACAAGGTATTTGTTGTTAAAGAACTGAATATTGTTTTAAAGGTAATTTGGGACGCTGAATCCAAATCTGCACTTGGTTTTTTCGTATCAGCTCGACTTTTCGAGATATACCGTTATTTCCAAAACTAAGGTACTTCCACTACAAATATTTAAATAACTTGAAAAAGGTTCACCATATTCAATTAAAAAAAAATTAAACTCGTCAACAAAATTATCTTTAACCCGTGCCTACATTGTTTTTAATTTGGCCTAGTAGTTTCAGAGATATCGTTTACAAAAAAAAAAAAAAATTTGTTTTTTAAAAATTCATAAAAAACCAGTACAGAAATTTCAGTCAGTTAAACTGACTGATAAATACCATCACCCAATATAAGATATTGTTTAAGTCTTGTGTTATTGAAATTAACCGATTTGTAATTAAAATCAGTTAGAAAGTTTCAGACGGGCAGCCCGACTTACATTTACCCTTACCCTCAGTAAAATAAATAATTTTCAATTATATTGGTATTATTACTCGATTTCGAAAGTGGGCGGAGTGTTACATTTGTATGGGAGGTACGAGAAGGGGTGTGGTTAGGCTTCCAGATTTATTCTCCATAACTTTATCCTGTTATAGCTTTACTAATTACAGAATTTGAGCACGATTGCGTTGGCTGTACTGATATTATTACTACATCCCTAAAGTGGGCGGAAAGGTACATTTGTATGGGAGGTACTATAAGGGGCGTCGCTAGACTTCCAATTTTTTCTCCAAAACTTTGTCCTGTTATAACATAACAAAATACAGAATTTGAGCACGATCGTGTCGAGTGTATTGATATTATTACCTTATTTCTAAAGTGGGCGCAGTGGAACATTTGTATGGGAGGTACCAGAAGGGGCGTGTCTAGACTTCCAGATTTTTTCTCCAAAACTGTATCCTGCTTAAACTTTACCAAATACAGAATTTGGTCACGATAGCTTTAGGTCTTTTAATAATATTAATCGATTTCTAAAGTGGGCGGTACCAGATGTGTATGGGAGGTACCAGATGGGGCGTGGACAGACTTCCAATTTTTTTCTCCAAAACTTTATCCTGTTATAGCTTTACTAAAAAGAGAATTTGGTTCCGATCACGTTTAATTTATTGATATTTTTTCACCATCTCTATAGTGGGCGGAAAGGTAGATTTGTATGGGAGGTACCAGAATGGGCGTGGCTAGGCTTTCAAAATTTTTTCCAAAACTTTATCCTGTTATAGCTTTACCAAATACAGAATTTGGGGACGATTCCGTAGGGTGTATTGATATTATTACTCGATTTCTAAAGTGGGCGGAATGATGTATTTGTATGGGAGGTACCAGAAGGGGCGGGGCCATGTAGCCCATTTGCAATACCGTAAGTAGTTTTGAGAAAATAATAACTCGTGCAAAATTTCGAAACATTTGGTAACGTCTTTCGAAAGTTATCGTGCGAACCAGCCGGACAGCCACCCGACAGACAGACAGACAGACAGACAGACAGACAGACAGACGGACATGGCTCAAACGACTTAAAAAGTCATGAATCGAATTTGGTTCAAAGAAACCTAGGGTCTAAAGTGACTCCTTCTATGTGTTACACTTTTGGGTCGTATCAAATGATATATACCTTCATCCCTACGGGTGATGGTATAAAAATAATGCAACAAAAATCACAGTGTTGGTCTTAAAACATTTAGTTTAATATACTTTGAATCAAATGAGCTATATTTCATTGAAATGTGTGCACAACTTTTGATTTTGTCAACAATTTACTGAGATAACTAAATTTACAAAAATCGCGATTTCCATACAGAAATAACATTTATTAATATGTTTGTGAAAGTGTAACTCGAGCAAACCTTAACGGATCGTTATGAAAATTTATCAGTATTAATATTTTTCGAAACGAACTTATGGGATTGTAAATGGGCGGAAAAGCCCCACCCCTTCTGGTACCTCCCATACAAAATTACCTATTTTTGGATAATTAATATATCTTCGATAGCTGCCAAACAGACAACCGGTGGATATTTAAATTTGGTCAGTTTTTTTTATCTTGCAAAAGTAGACAAACCCTAAAAAAACCGAAACCGTTGCCATACCCCTTCTGGTACCTCCCATACAAATGACCGAACTCACCCCAATAGTGTTACATACATATCTTTTCTGTAAGTACACTGAATTCAGTCAAACTATGCATAAGTTTTACGGTTATGAAAATATGAATCAGGAATGAATTTGCACTATATCGGATCACCCCTTCTGGTACCTCCCATACAAAATGACCTATTTTTGGAAAATTAATATTTCTCCCTTAACTTCCAAATTGAAACCTGCCGATTAATTAAATTTGGTCAGTTAATTAATATTGTAATAGGAGGCAAAACTATAAATTAATCTATAAATAAATTTGCAAATTTGTCATGATTTTTAAAAATACAAAATTTTAATTTTTTTTGGGTAGAAACAAAAAAAATCGAAAAATCTGTTATCACCGAACTTAGCATAACTCATTCAATTTTCAATCGATTATTACGTACATACATGTTTTAGAAAGCTACTTAAATATGATATTCAATAAAGCTAATAAAAAGAAAAATTTGCCCCCAACCGATTAACTTTCAGCGTGAAGAAAATTAAAATGTGTATTTTTTTTTTGTAATTTTTTTTTTTTTGAATAAAAGAGCTTTTACTCAGTAATTTTTTTTGTGATATTAAAATTTTTTTATTTTTTTTCAAAGGTAACAACGATATATTTAAAAAAAAAAACAAAATTTTAAAATCCGGCTTATGAAAAAAAATTATGATTTTTTGAACTATAATTTTTTGGAAAATAGGTGAAAATACGATTAGTACCTGTAACTTAAAAATTCGAGCTGATGGAGAAAAATGGAGATTAGATTTAAAATCAGCGACCTCAAATTAGTAAAAAACAGCTATATAATTCCAAACAACACTCAAAAAGTTCAATTTTGTTCCCTTGTGTTATAGTTCATTGAATTGTAATACATAATATGAATCTAATACTAAAATAAATAAATAAAAATCCTCACCGACTCTACGACACTTTTTCCTATCTATCTAATTTTGTAAAAAAAAAATGTATGTTAATTTAACAGAGTAATTGAGATGTCAGAAAAAAAGTGAAGGCGTCTTACTTTTTAAAATGATTTTTAATAAAAAAGCAAAAATATGCAACAAAAACATGCATTTATTATAAAATTTGATAAAAAAAAATGCGCATAAATATGCCAAAAACTTATTTTTCGTAGAATATGTAATAACGATTGTATGCCATTTTAAAGGAAATTTAATAACATAAACGCTTCAATTTAAGGATGTCGAGGAAAAACATGAATTTTCACGAGATTTCTTGCCCTATTAATAACTTAAATTTTTAAGTACAATACCGACCGTCTTAAATCCGCTCTCAGCTAATATTTTATACTAAATGATTGAAGAAAAACTTCAGAAATTTTAAATTGTTAAATAAGGCTCGTTCAAATGAAGTATCATTTAGACGATTTTAATTAATTGAATTGTGAATATTATTATTTTGACCACCAGTTTTTGATTTAGTGAAACTCATGCTGACAGCAAATTTTTAAGAAAATAGACACCTTTAAATCTGTTAAAACAGCTTAAAGATATACATCAACCTATCTTCTTCTGTGGGTACAAAAAGACAAAACAATTGTGGTAATTTTTTACACTTAAACAACATTTTGTGGGAAGATACAAAAATATGTAAATTAATATTTCATATTTGAACATAATAAAACTGAAAGGCATTCATATTCCCATATCATGTCTCGTCCTCTGCATTCCATTGGTCATCTGGGAGACCGTAAACCAAATCTAAAGACCAACAGACAAGATGTATTCAAGGAAATGCAAAATATAAAAACTTCTTTGTATGACTTGGTTTGGTGGTTGTTGAAAATCACAGTTGCATCAAACGAATATTATATGGAAATGAGACACATATTTTCGAATCCACACACTCACGGAAATAGGTCCGCCAAAGTTAAAGAGACTTTTCGGGACTACTCTTTTGTTTTCCGGTGGAAAACAAACAACGAAGACGGTTTTCCAAATCGGGAATAAGCAACGAACAGCTGACAGTGTCAAATATAGAGAAATGTAAGACTACTCCCACTGACATCCAATGATTGGCCTTGCGATTTGTTGATTGTCATCGCCAAGCCAAACGAATAGGGAATTGGAATGGAATTGGGTTGGAATAAACGGAATTCGTGAGATAAGGACTTCCTCTTCTTTGAATTTTCTCTTGATGATCGTCGGTTTAATCACATTGTTTATCTGTTTTTTGACGAACAACCGCGCACCGTTGCACAATTTCGATTGATTCAGATTCCGCAATATGATTATGACCGATTCCACCTTCATCTGTAAATTACGTGGCGGAGTTTCTGGCACATCAAGCGAGTTGAAAATTCCGTCGGATAGTTGGTCGCTGTTAACACTTAAGGTTTGTGATGAAAGTGGAAGAGTCACAGCAAGGGGTGCAGATAAAGATAGTTTGGCAACTATCTAAATAGCTATCCGCCCTGCCAACTGTCAACATAATACATTTCACACAAATCTTGTAAAAACAAACTCTATTGGCATTAATTGTCAATAGTTAGTGATCTTCAGCCGAACTATGAAACAATAGTCAAAAAAGTTTGTGTAAAACTATGAGGGTGAATTTGGTAATTTGCATGGGAGGTATCAGAAGGGTTTGGGGCAAATGTTTCGGTATCCTAAGTATTTGTCTACTATTCGAAAATAATTGAACTTACAAAACCCAAAAATCTCTCAGTTATCCGTTTAGAAGTTATGGAAAAATATTAGATCCACAAAAATTGGTAATTTTGTATGGGAGGGATAAGAAGTGGACAGATGTAGTCCATATTCATTCCCGAGGAAAATTTTCATAAGTGTATATCTTTCGAAATATATGACTGAATTCAGTGAACTTAGAAACGTATATAAAACTACTTTGTATGTGAGGTACCAGAAGGTTTCGGCTTTTTGAGGATTTCTCTCCTGTTACAAGATAATTACCAAACTAAAATGTCCCACTTGTCCGTTTGAAAGTTATGGAAGAAATAGTAGTTGTCCAAAAATAGTTCATTTTGTATGGAAGGTACCAAAACGGGTCAGTCGATTAGACCATATTAATTCCTGAGATAAATTTTTATAAGCGTAGAACTATTAATGTTGCGGAATTCAGGGTACTTACAAAAGTTTCGGTTTTTGAAGGTTTGCGTACTATTACAAGATTATTAAACATACTAATTCAAATATCATTCAGTTGTCTGTTTGAAGGTTATGGAAGAAATATTAATTTATCAAAAATAAGTATTTTGTTATGGGTGGTTCCAGAAGGGTGGGGCTATTTTGTCCCTTTACTTAATTTTGGAAAATATTAATACTGGAAAATTTTCATACGGACCAATTAAGGTTTACTCGAGTTCTTGTGCTCACCAGCCAGTTATTTAGCCAGACAGACTGACATAGCTCAATCGTCTTAAAAAGTCCTGAAACTAATTTGGTCTTAAGATGCTTGGAGTCTAACTCGTCTCCTTTAATGCGTTACACATTACATCCCTAAGGGTGATAGTATAAAAATATAAACGATATGACTATGTATGAATTTCGATTGAGCATTGCCAAAGAACTCTGCTTCTGTTGAAAAGCGATCCATTGGCCTTCCATCATCTGCTGAAGAGCCAAACACAAGTAGTGGTATGTATTAGAAAAATTGCATTGGCAAGTGTGAGATTTGACGAAATTAATCATTTTCCGGGATGGAGATCGAAAAATCGCAGGTTTTGTACCAAAACAACATCATTTGTGTTTTTTAAGAGCATAAAACTGTTTTATAAAGTACCATGTTCAAGAATAACTAATGCATCTAACTGTTTTATAAAGTACCATATCAGATTTTTTTCAGTGGCACCCCCCAAAAATGATAAGTCTTTATAGATTTTGGGATAGCCAAAATTTGTGCACGATTGGAGTATATTAACTCGTGTCGCTTTGGTCTTAAAGTTATATAAGATCTTACAACCACGTTTGAGTGGCACAACTCAATAACGACCAATTTTGATAAAACTAAAATCCGAAATTTAAGAATTAAAATTCATTTAATCTGTTTATATATTTTATCTCTGCATAATCAACAGTTTCGCAGTTATAAAAAAATTTATGAAAATAAATTTGCCTAAAAAATTATATTTTAAAACAAATAAAAACGTAAGTTCACATGCCATATTCAGTGAATGTAGTTCATTTTGGAAAATATAAGTTTTTTTAAGTTTAGGATATATGGGAGGTGGGCGTCTCCTTTGTGATAATTTCATATCATTCAACAAAGTTGTCAGCAATATATTAGAGACAAATCGAGCTAAATTTGGTTCAATACTAACAACAATTTTGAAAAATATAAGTTTTTTCCATTTCAGGATATATGGAAGGTTGCGTGTCCTTGGGTCGATTTTCACAAAAATTCGTTTTATTTGTTTCCTATGTATAAAAGCAATGTGTACTAATTATTCTTTTTTTATGATAACTCCTTTTATTTTTGGCCTCCGTTTGTATGAAAACACGACACTGTGCAGTGTAGCTACTGCAATCATAAAAATGAAATAACCTTTTGGTTATTAATTCTTAGAATCATACAAAGTCATCAACATTTTTTCCAAAGACTTTTGTACATTAGAGCGACTCATTCTGTATGGGGCCAAAAAAAAGTTTCTCCGATCCACCCCCCAAAATGTACCTTGGCTTACCTAGGATTAAAATCCAGCCGTATTTAAAAATGGTATTTTTTTGAGTTTTTCAGAGATATTTGATATTTATCTAAATTCTACATGCACCATAGTAGTATAAATTTTTCTTAATTACACCGTATTACAAGAAAACTTAAAAGTTATTTACTTGAACTATTTATTTGACGATTTATGTCTTGCCATGGAGATCAGAAACCCATATTTAAAATGTACAGCATGCAATTATGAGGTGATATTTTTTTATATAATGATATATTTACCGACTTGAAATTTGCTACTGCACAATACTTGTTACAAAAATCGTTTTATTTCAGTAAACTGGAAATATTGTTTTTGGGGTTGACAGACAAATTTTGTTCGAGATAGTTTGCTTTTGGTTTTCGATTGGGATAGACGAAAATTTTAAAATTATTGAAAAACGCGAATACTTAGCTGCCAGTATTTGGAAAAGTTCCACTAATATCGATTTTGTAAATCTTTTGGAATTCCCTTGTTACGGGCAACGATTTTGTGAATATTGGCCTACAAGCACCTCCGGGAATTTAGTACGGTGGGAGTAAAGCTGCGGAAGACCTAAAAAAACGTATTGTAACAACTCCACGGCCAATTCAATTTTCTTTGCAGCCCGATCCTGAGCGCCTCCAGGGAGGTTTCAATATTTTCGGAAACTAGTTCAAGCGCACCCAACGGAAATTTCCATTTTTTAAAAGGAGATTTCAAATACCTTTAAATTGTGAGGGAGAAAACCGAATAGCGGCAAGGGGCATTAATGGCTACTTCTGTGGGCGTCAAATAACATAATTTTTGGCTATTTGTTTCTCTGAAAAATTTTATCACGACCTCGCTACTTTTATTTGAGATGTCATCATAGAAATTCAACGAATTGAGCATTCCAGCAATTTTCGGAATTGGCCAGAACCATAAATTTTTTTATCTATATAATCGATACACATTTTGGAAATACCTTAAATCAAGAACTCTGCAATACATTTTGCCGCACTGCCATAATACCTTTTTTCCAACATATTGTTCCTGTCTACAAGCGCTTGTCGGCGAAGGATCCAGAAAATAAAACTGTAAGTATTACTGATAATTAAAATAATATGCGTTTAAAGTGTGTTGAATATGTTCTTTTAAAACAAAACACAAGTCATATTTAACTTAAGTTCGTTTATTTACAAATAGTTTTTAATTTACCAATAGTTTATAATTTACAAATAGTTTTTAATTTACAAATAGTTTTTAATTTACAAATAATTTTTAATTGACAAATAATTTTTTTTACTTACAAATATTTTTTAATTTACAATTATTAATCACAATATTAAGACATAAATAGTTTGCTTTCACGTTAATATTTCGTACACTTTAAAAAGTTTTCTCAAATATTTAGTTCTCTTTAAAATCTTAACTTTAACATTAATATGACTCTCAATTTATTTAAACAGTATGCTAAGATATTTTATTGAATAAAATTTCAAAATGGAATATTAACTAGTTTTAAGTCCATGAAAAGTTAAGGGAACTTCCGGTTAGGAATGTATGTGGGTCATCCAATGAAATGTGCTAGGATGACTGGATGGGCGGGTATTGGATAAGGCAGAATTATTACCACCTTTTTCTGGTATATTAACCTCATTCCAGCTCTCATTTAAAATCCTATCTTTCGGTATCCCAGATTATGATCCATTTGAATTAGCTACCTGAACTTAAATTAATGGTAGTGACTCGGCCTAATTCCTAGCAGAAAGAAAGCTGGTTTCATAGGAAGCGCACATCCGAAGATATAGGGTCCCTGCGAGTCGTTACACACTAAAAAAGATTTTTGGGAAAAAAGCTGAAACACGTGTTTACTTAAATCGCCAAAGGATAAGTATATGCCAATCTGACATTTAATGCAGAAAAATATCGCAACTAAAAAATTAAATATAGTTTGTTTTTGCAGAATATTCCTGTAAAAAGGACTTGTCAGGACATTTGTGGGCATGTTTTTCATACCGTTGATGAGTCCATAAAAACTCTTTCCTATAACACTAATATTGTGCATATGGTCAGTAGCTAAATATCAAAAATCTTTGAAAAACTCAAAACAATACCATTTTTTTGTTTGGAATTCTATAGCAGTTTTTACTAGTTTGAGGTCCCTGTCTTTTAATCTAATATCCATTTTTCTCCATCAGCTCGAATTTTTAAGTTACAGGTACTAATCGTATTTTCGACTTTTATCCAAAAAATTATAGTCAACAAAATCATAACTTTTTTCATAAGCCGGTTTTTAAAATTGTGTTTTTTTTTAAGATATCGTTGTTATCTTTAAAAAAAAAAATAAATTTTTTAATATCACAAAAAAAAAAAATGTCTGAGTAACGGCTGTTTTAATAAAAAAAAAATTGACATTTGAATTCTCTTTACGCTGAAAGTTAATCGGTTAGGGGCCAATTGTTCTTTTTCTGAGCTTTATTGAATATTATATTAAAGTAGCTTTCTAAAACTTGTATGCACATAATAATCGATTAAAAATTGAATGTGTTGTGCTTAGTTCGGTAATAACAGATTTTTTGCTCTTTTTTTGATTCTACCCAAAAAAAAATTTAAATTTTGCATTTTAAAAACCATGACAAATGTAAATGGAAAAAAGTGTCAAAACTTATTAGTTTCACGTAAAGTTATGAAAGCCTATGAACAAAATGAGACATAGATCATGAATATCGATGTACGCATTTCTCGTTTACTCACAATTAAGTAAAGGTATGAATTTCTAACATTTGCACAAAATTGTACTCCAGTTATGATTCAGAACCACAACAATCTACATCTGCACAAAATTATTACGATTGGCGACCAAATTCTCCTTCACCAAGTACTGCAAGTGGATCAGATGACTTCCATTTAGATATTTCTTCCGAACGCCAGCAATTTAATCAGGAGGAGCTTAGTGATTTAGCATCTGAAATTCTAGCTTCTCGATTAAAGCAAAAAAACCTGTTAACTCAAGAAACAAGAATTTTATACTACCATACCGGAGAGAAAAACTTACTTCCATTCTTTTCAGAAGACGATGAGTTTGTGTATTGTTCAGATATCCCTGGTTTAGTAACAGCGATGGGATTAGAGATGTATGATCCAAATGAATGGCGACTATTTAAAGATTCTTCTAAACGCAGCCTAAAATGTGTACTTTTGCATTACGTTAATAAATTGCGTTCATTGCCGATTGCACATTCAACTAAAGCTAAAGAAAAATATTCTAGGACGAAATAGTTCCATGACAGATATTGAAAGAAATGCTTGGAATGAATTTGTTTGGATAGTACACAATTTCCTGGGAAACAAAAAGGATGAGAACTACTACAACGTGGATAACATGCTTGAAAATAATATGAGCATTAAGGTGCACTACCCACACAGTCATTTAGATTGTTTCCTCGAAAATCTTGGAGACTTTAGTGAAGAACATGGTGAATGTTTCCATCAAGATATTCGTACTATAGAGGAGTGGTACCAGGGTCACTGGGATGTTCATATGATGGCGGACTATTGCTGGAGCATTAAATATCAACCTTCTAAACCACATAAATTAAGAAAATTTTATAAAAGAAAAATTTTCGATGACTTGTAATTAAATTAAAATTTTTTTGTATTAAAAATTCTTATTTTTCTTTAAAATCGTCTTTTCTTAAGAAATTGAAAAGTATAGCTGATAAAATAAATCTGACTTATGAAATATATAAGGAAATATGTTGTAATATTATGATTCAGACATCCCTGCACTATAATTATAAGACTGTAAGTCTTGTTGTGCAGATTGCCCAATAAATAAACTAAACTAAAACTAAATATCTGAAAACATTGACCTTAAAACAATTACTTTAACACACTTATTAAATAAATAGAACAGCAGCAAACACACACATATTAATAAATGTTATTTCTGTATGGAAATCGCGATTTTTGTAAATTTAGTTATCTCAGTAAATTGTTGACAAAATCAAAAGTTGTTCACAGCTTTCAATGAAATAAAGCTCATTAGATTCAAACTATATTAAACTAAATGTTTTAAGACCAACACTGTGATTTTTGTTGGATTATTTTTATTTATGAAATATTAAAAAACAAACATTTTTTTTTTCAAAACTACAACGATATTTCTGAAACTACTTGGCCAAATTAAAAACAATGTAGGCACGGATTAAAGATAATTTTGTTGACGAGTTTCGGTTTTTTTTAACTGAATATGGTGAACCGTTTTCAAATTATTTAAATATTTGTAGTGGAAGTGCCTTAGTTTTGGACATAACGGTATATCGCGAAAAGTCGAGCTGATACAAAAAAACTAAGATTTGGATTCAGCGTCCCAAATTACCTTTAAAACAATATTTAGTTCTTAAACAACAAATACCTTGTCCCTTGTGTAATATATGAAAAGGATTTTAAATTCCTTAATTTCGGATTTTTATTTAAAAATTTAACTAGTTTTTTTTTAGTTATGCCCCATAAACGTGACTGTAGGAGCTTAACAACTTTAAGCCCAAAGCGGCACAGTTTAACATACTCCAATCGTTCTCAAACTTTGACCTTCCTAAAATCTGTAACGACATATTATCATTTTTGTGGACAAAAATCCAACATCCATCTTTACGACCACCCTAATGAACAAGAATAACTATATTTTAATATTGTTAGACCGTCCACAAATGGTCCTTTATTAACTTTCTCACCTGTCGCATTCAGGAAACGATTTTTCTACACACGGGCCCCAGATTGGTTTTTATATTTTTGGTAATCTTATAACAAAGTAAATCGAATTTCAATTTCAGTGGCTAAAGGATTAAGCTTTTCGTTGTATCTATCTATCTATATATATAAAAGTGAACATTTGTTTCTATCTATGGCCGCTATAGACTTTAAAGTCATTAAACCGATCTGCAACAATCCAGTTCCAATAGAGACAATCTTCCGAGGATGGTTATAGGCTATTTAAACATTGAATTTGACATATTTGGTCCATTTAATGAGTCGATTTTTGATTTTTCCCATACAAAAATTATCTAGATTTTTAAATTGTGAAGATTTAAATATTGAAATATTTAATAGGCTCTGACAAATGCTTCATTTATGCATGTATATAAAATTTGAAACTTATAGGATGATATAGCATTCAACCGATGTTCTTCAGGTGCGGTCCACCCATTCCACCCCATTACCAGAAATGCAATATCTGTTTTACTACTTCAATAAGTGACTTTAAATTTGGAGTGGATGCAATATGATTAGGTCAAAAACTGTCGTTATTTCTCCAGCCCATGGGAGATACTTTGCTAAAGTGCGGTATCCGAAGAACAGGATCGTTAGGCGTGACCCTGCCCGTTAAACGTAATTTGTTATAATGTGATGTCTTAAGAACTATTTTGCGAATGACCATGGAATTTGGTGTGGATTCAATTAAGATAAGTATACGTATTTTAAAGGAAAAGGGCGGTAATAAAAACAGGGTGCGCTATAAACACGAATATGCGTGATCTAGCCAAAAATGGGTGGCCCTGTCCAATTCTGTCTTCCAAACGCAATAGCTGGGGGACTATAGTTCCATTCGTCTTGATATTTGATATGGAATTATTTGAGACCAGTGGTGCATGTGACCGAGATCTACGACAGAATAAATTAGAAATACCCACGAATAATGAAAGTACACAACATTGCAATACAAATTTATAAGCAATTAGAATGAGTGCGGAGGATTTTATTTCCTTGATGCATCCATCGATTTTGATATCGTTGGTTTTGGCAAATGTTTGATCGCAAAACTTATCGCGTTGGTTATTGCACCCTCCTGTATTGCGCTACTCTTTTGGACGTTGCAGAACAGCGCAATAAATTGCAAATTTTCTGAGAACCCCGCATGTAATATCGAGATAAAAAAAGTTGCAAATATGTCATATCATAGTGAGGGAGAAGTGTACTATGGCACACAAAAAATTGATTTAACCCCTTGATCGCGCATTACGTAATGTAGGAAGCAATACATGATTGTGTTATTGTTCATAAATTAATTTAAACAGAAAATATAAGGGAACTAATGTATTGCCAATGATACCCACGCATTTGCTGTTTGATTTTAAATAATTACAGTTTCCAGTTCGATTAGAGTTTGCGAAGACAATCAATAAAGCTAAAGGACATTCTATTCAAGTTTGCAGCTTGAATTTGGAAAATCTATGTTTTTCGCATGAACAGCTTTATGTTGTATGTTCACGTGTGTAATGACCCACTGAATAAAATATTTACACTCCTTTGGTTCTCCCATACACGTTGTTTTATCAAGAGCATTGCAATAAATTTCTTTCATTAAAAATAAAAATTTTGCTAATTTTCGACGAGAATATCAAAATAATCTAAGCACTCGAAGATATATTGCAACCAAAAAAGTTACATTTAAGTCAATACTTCTTTAGGCAGCACGAAGTCTGCCCGGTCAGCTAGTATTTATATAACTCTACAGCTATGGGAATATTTGTTACATAACGTAGGTGTTAATAACATCGTGATTATATAGCCAGAGAAACAAATTTGCCCAACAAAAACATACCATTAAAAACTCACTTCTACATCGTGTAACATAACAGAGGCATGTGTTTTGTTAATATCTTGGAATGTAGTTTTTTAAATATAACGCCTTTTTTACATTATGTAGAGCTAGTAAGGAGCTACATAAAATAAAAAATACTACTTTTAAGTGCTTTTTCCAATTGAATCCTACGATCCTAACATTCGAATTATTTGGTTATAAACCTTTATATATTTTAAATTTGATCGAAAGCCAGAAAAACATCGAACTTTCTGTACGATAAATTTTGCTTGGGTGTAACATAACACATTTTATATGGGTAGTACCGAAAGATCTGTTTCCTTTTACACGTGTAATTCCGCATTTATATGTAAATTTTCTGTTCATTCTCCAAATGAAATCATTTTCAATTGACAAGGGAAACAAGGGTGAGCACACATACATATAAAAATACGACTAAAGATGAGAGTGTATGAATAGGGAAAAACAAAAGAAAAACAAACACGTCGTACGTCGAATAGCAAGACCCCGATGAAATACTGTGATATGCGTTTGAATGTTCATCTGCTCATGTTAAGCTAAGTAATTGTAAAATTTTCTTTGCCTCTTATGTTTGCTCTTCAGGTCCCTCTGACATCCTCACCATCAACTTATGCAAATGCGACAAGGATAACTCAACTACACTTACGTCGAAGTCGATGATAGTCTCTGTTGTAGCACGTGAAAACTTTATGTACACTACAATCAAACATTTGCAAATTCAACAAAAGTTTTACTGTAGCTGTGCATGTGTGACAGAAATGTAGGTGCATATGGCATATGTTGTTATTCAATCTACTATATGAGAGGAAGGGAAAAACGTCCTGCTACAGTCCTAATTCCATACGTATGATATAAGTGGTTAAGTTAAACACGGTCCTACAGACTTAAGATGAGCACGTGAGTAGATTTAGGTTCATAATCAGACACGCTCACGATAGTAAAACGCTTTTCAGGCAAATGTTTTCACTATTGAGGTTCACGCACACATATGTGATAAAGTTTGTACTAGCTCTCATTCACCACAAATAAAACGCTTTTTTTTAGTTAACCCAATGTGCACAAATGCGGAATGATCAGTTCCGGATCCGACAAAACGGAATCCGTGCAGTCGGATTCAAAACTGACCCTGACCTGGGAACTGATATAAGACTGGCTCAAGAATGTATGGGATTTTCAGATCAAAAGAAGTGTACGTGCTAAAAATTGGAACAATTGGACAATATTTAGAGCTCGTTAGAATTTTTAACTTTTTAGTAATGTGTATCAAATTACGTAAGAATTATAGGGTAATACCGCAAATTTCTTGCGACCTCTAAATATTTGTCCGATTTGTCTGAAATTTAAAATATATATTTATTTTGTCGATTCCCTACGGGAAAAGTGTTGCTAATTTACCTGAGTGTATCTATCTCAGGACAGATGAAGAGGGGATGTGTCACCAAACTAATTCTAAAGTGTTAAAGAAAAGTCAAGTTGACTGATCTGTAGTATTCTGCGGTATTGTGTTTCCAACGGCGTTGTTTATAAATAAGTAGAAAAGTCAGAAAAATATAAAACATTTGTACATAATTTAACCATAGACAACTAAGTAATTTATCAAAAAGTAATTTATCAAAAAGTTTGATTTAATTTTTCCGTATTATTTTGGGGCATATTACCAAAAAACAGATATCATAGTTAGGTGACGGGTTTTTACTGAACCTGTCGTAGGGCTTGTATTGTTGAACCGGTTCAAGACACATCACAAAGTATCAGTTAGGTGCCAACTGACACTTTAGTGGCCAACCCCATACAAAACGTACCGGTTCTCTACATACAAAAGTTCAGGAACTAGAACTTTAAAGTAACCGCTTTGAAGTTAGCTAGAGTTAGAAGGCGAAATGTTGAGTAACCTAATCGGCATGCTACCACCGATGCGTCTTAGGAACTAGGTAACAGAAGTTACTGAAACTCAACACAGGCTCTCTTAGTGGCTTTGGCAGCCCCAAGAAACTAAGATCGGGAGCGGTGGCCTAATAAGCCACTCTCCTTAAACAAAAATTTATTATGAAAACACGAAGAAAACGAAAAACTAGAACCCCCCCAAATGTTGACGACCTCCGCAAACGATATAAGGACCATGATTTAAGGATATGCACCTGGAATATCCGAACTCTATACAGAGATGGTGCCTCTATCCAACTGGCGGATGTCCTCGACAAATACAAGGCTGACATCACCGCCATACAGGAAATGAGATGGACGGGACAGGGATGCACACGACGGATGAACTGTGACATCTTTTACAGCTACCATGCAGAAAGACACGAATTTGGATGTGGTTTCATAGTCGGCAAGAGACTTCGACACCTGGTCTCGCGGTTTAACCCTGTAAATGACCGTATAGCCACCATTCGCATCCGGGCGAAATATTTTAACATTACGCTGATTTGTGTACACGCCCCGACGGAAGACAACGACGATGACATCAAAGATGCATTCTATGAGCGCCTGGAAGATATATATTACCGCTGCCCTGCACATGACATTGAAATTGTTCTGGGAGATTTTAATGCTAAAATAGGAAGGGAAGATGCTGTTGGTTCAGCAGTCGGAAAATTCAGTCTACACAACAACACCTCCGATAACGGATTCAGACTGGTAAGTTTCGCGTCGGCAAGAAACATGGTTGTGAGTGGAACCAGATTCCCGCATAAAGATATCCACAAGGCAACCTGGATATCTCCCGATCAAAATACAAGAAATCAGATTGATCACGTGGTAATTGATGGAAGGCATGTCTCAAGCGTTATGGACGTGCGTGCGATGCGCGGTGCAAACATCGACTCGGATCACCACCTAGTTGCAGCCAAGGTACGCACACGATTAAGTAGAGCTAAAAACACTTAATCAAACGCAAAGGAAGCTAGACATCACAAAGCTGCAGACCACTGAGATAGCCAATGCCTACTACAACCAACTCTCTCAATTACTCCATACAAATCCCCCTAGTTCTGACGTTCCCGACATGCAATGGCAGCATATTGCGAATTCTATGACCACTGCCGCAACAACCGTACTGGGTTATGAAAAACTACGCTCTGACAAGCCCTGGTACGGTGACGAATGTCGCGAAATGTCTGAGGAAATGGATGCTGCATACAAGGCAAAACTGCAGCCAATGGCGACGCGTGCGGTGACGGAGCGTTACAAGGAGAAAAAGAGGGAGATGAAACGCCTGTTCAGACGGAAAAAGCGTCTGTGGAAGAAAAGAGAGAGCCAGGATATCGAAAACTACAGGGATAGAGGTGAGGCCCGAAAGTTCTACCTGTAAGGACAGAGACGGAAATCTGGTCACGGACACTCAGAGTGTGCTGCAAATATGGAGGGAACACTTTCAATCTCTTCTCGTTCCCGAAGGCAGCATAAGTGACGAAATCGCACAAATCATCGACGATGGAGTAGACTATCCACCACCGAGCCAAAACGAGATCAGCACGGCTTAAAAATAATGAAGCTGCGGGAGCCGATTGACTGCCGGCAGAGCTTTTTAAAGCCGGCGGCGATGACCTGGTTACATGCATGCACCAGCTCATAAACACGATTTGGCTCAGGGAGTGCATGCCCGATGATTGGAATCTGAGTGTCCTATGTCCCATGCTCAAGAAAGGCGATCCTAGTGTGTGTATCAACTATCGCGGGATTAGCCTTTTACCCATTGCATACAAGGTCCTGTCTAGTGTGTTATGTGAAAGACTAAAGCTCCTTCTGGCGAACCTGATTGGGCCTTATCAGTGTGGCTTTAGACCTGGTAAATCCAGCACCGACCAGATATTCACGCTACGACAAATCCTGGAGAAGACCCAAGAAATGCAGATCGATACCTACCATATGTTCATCGATTACAAAGCTGTTTTTGACAGTCCGATACGACAGAAATTGTTGGATGCTATGGCTGAGTTTGGTATCCCCGCAAAACTAATTCGACTCTGCGGGATGACACTGACTGACACGAAGTCTTCAGTGAAAATTGGCAAAAATCTGTCAGAGCCATTTTCTACCAAGCGGGGCTTTAGACAAGGCGATAGTCTGTCCTGCGATCTCTTTAACATCGTAATGGAGATGATCATGCGGAAAGCAGCAGTAAACAGGAATGGCACCATATTTAACAAAAGCCACATGTTGCTCGCGTATGCTGATGATATCGATATTTTTGGACGTGGAATGCGAGATGTTACTGCGGCTTTTTCGAGCATTGAAAAGCAGTCGGCTGAAGTGGATCTGGTGGTAAACGAGGACACAACCAAGTTATTTGTTTCAACGAACAAAGAGTCCACTCGTCTGGGACGCTGCGTGAACGTTGACAACTATAATTTTGAAGTGGTAGATGATTTTGTCTACCTTGGCTCCGCCATAAACAAAAATAATAATGTCAGCCTCGAAATCAAAAGACGAGTATTGATCGCAAACCGCTGCTACTATGCGCTAAGCAAGCGATTTAACGACAAAGCGCTCTCTCGAAAAACAAAGATCCAGCTCTACCAGACTCTGATCCTACCTGTCTTGCTCTACAGCGCAGAATCGTGGGTAATGACTAGGGCGATCATTTTTCAGCACGAAAAAAACGATTTTCAGTACTTAAAACAGCATGAAAAACCCTTGAAATAAGCACGATAGATTTTATATTCAGCATTTATAATTTTTTTTATTTATTGAAAAACAAACCAAAAACAATTTCACATCTATTAAAGAAGTAATAAAAAACAATAAGTAAATTAACCAAATTATTCAATCGTGTATTCATACAAAGAAAGTAATTTTTAAACCAAAAAAAAAAAAATTCTTAAAGTGAGATTATACCTTGGTCAATGTCACGATTACAATTAAGCACTAAGTGCATTTTTAAATTTTCCAAGGTGAAACTTTTACGCTGGTTTGTAAACAAATTTCCATATGTAGAAAAAACGCGTTCCACGTCACACGATGAAACGGGAGCGTATTTAAAAAATGTTGATTCAGCAGGCGAATATTTTCCCATAAACGCACTTGTTGTTTTGAATTTTTTAAAAATAATATTGTTGATTTCCACAATGCCAGGATTTAACGCAAGAACGACAGTCATTTTTTTTTAATTATTTTTGTCAGATGTTTTTCTATAGCATGTTGAATTGATTTTACTGTTTCCAAGCTTTCATTCAATGGCAATCCGCTTGACTCAATTTTTGTGATGGCATGCCAGATGCACTTAAAGTTAATTTGTATGAAGGAAAAGTCGGATTACAAATTTTCATTAGAAAGAACCTCTTTGCTTTATCGCAATGCTTCAGAATAATTTATGTTAAACTCTTGAATGTCTTCCAAATAATTTTTTTTTATAATACTCCGCTGCTCCAACCACGTTCCTCATCGTGTGGTTATTGGTTTAGGTTATAGAGGCACATTAGGTTTCATAAGTTTAATTTTTTTTCGATAAGGCGCCTGAAAACTATAGTAATATAAAACGAATCGAACGATCTAAGCTATCGATAAAAATAGGGCTATTACAAAATCTTGAACACAGGCTGTGTGTATTATTTTTATGAACCGCAAGGGCTTGTGATATGTAAAAATTTTCAATTGATAGAAACATATCTTATCAAAATGTATCAAAAATTTAAATAAGGGCAAAAAAAGCATGAAAAAGCACAAACCTTTTAAATAAGCAAGATCGCTTGAAATCGTTAAATTAAGCAGCATCAGCAATATTCAGCATGTGCTGAAAATTGGTCGCCGTAGTAATGACACAAGCGGATCAATCTATTCTGGGAGCCTTCGAGAGAAAAATACTCCGCAAAATATTTGGACCCATCATCGTGAACGGCGAGTACCGTCGTCGAATGAATCATGAGCTGTATGAGCTGTACAACGACATCGACGTGGTCAAGCGCGTTCAAATAGACCGAATGCGCTGGCTTGGACACGTTGTACGAATGGACGATAACGCTCCGGCTCGAAAAGTCTTCGGCAATAAACTCGATGGGCGGCGCAGGAGGGGGCGACCAAAACTCCGATGGATGGACCAGGTGACGGAAATGTTAAGTAAGCTTGGTATGACGAACTATCTACGGAGCGCAAAAGACCGAAGCTTTAATTAAACTATACAACTAAAGCCACCTAATATATATTTTTTTCTCATAGCAATCAATTATGTATTTATAATTTGTATTATTAAATATTATAAATATTAAATAAATAGTATGTTGGTAACCGGAGAAGTAAAGGGGAAAAGTGCTGTATGCGATAAATATTTCAAGAAACTCGCACTGCCCCGGAATCCCAAATATACCTACTCCTCATCGTCGCCCGCTAAGGGGGCTGCCATTCAGAATTTTTTTTTTACTGCCCCGGAGTCGCCTCTAGACGAGTCAAAAGTATCACCACCCCCAAATATTTGTTCAACCCCAACAGCTATTCAGATCAATATCCCCATTAATTAAAAAGTTGTTGTGGATGCATTTAGGTTTGAACGGTTCGTGACATTTCTGCCACATTTAAATAATTCTTACAAACATATCTTTTAGGTATACAAATATGAGATTAAATACTTTTGACTAAGACACATTGCAAAACCCCATACACTTTAAAACTTGAACATTTCAGTGACCAAAGTAATGAACCAATCATTGTTAAATTGTAACAATACTAAACATTAATATAAGTAGTACTGGAAGCAGAAGAACGTCAACCGCACTTTGGGGAAAAAGTTTTTTTTTGGACCGTTAACGTTTTTTTTTTTAATAATATCGCAAAGTCGATGAATAAATAATTTTCGATTTTAATTACAAATATGTTTTGGCATACATGACCAATCAGTGTCGAAATTACCTTAATAAATGTTAGCATATGTTACAAATTAATTGAAGTTAACATTTAAACAAACAAATTAAAATTGATTGAAATTTTTTTTCATTCTTTTAATTCAGCTTAGTTAAAGGTATTTTCGTTGTAGTTGGGTTTTCGGATAATCTTGACTTATTGAGAACAACTTTGTCGAAGACGGCTAATCCGAAATCCCAATTATATATTGCCGTAAAACTCTACCACTGAATAAAAGCATTTTAAAAATTATTTTTACGAACTGTCCATAATAACTTACAAAATTAATGATGCATTTCGATTCCTTATGGCCGAATTAGGATAGAACCGTCGCACAGTGGGGTAAATTCACGTTCTGGGCGTCCAAAATTATTTGAAGCAAATTTATGAAGCAGAATGTTAAAAAATAACTCGGTGAGGCATAAAAAATAACAATATGTTAACATTCGGGGGGGTAGAGGTTACGACCGTTTTTATACAAAAAATGGTTTTTATAAAAAAATTAATATTCCAAATATTTCCCATATATATTCACAAGGTTCTATTTTAGAGCCCTACCTCCCTATAACTTTATATTCGTCTGGATACCCTCTAACTATAAATGCATAGAGATATTGGACATCTTGTATGTTAAGTAAAGTTGTTCAGTTAAACCGCGGAAACTTTGGTCTATTCTTCAGCAATAGGTAAATGGCTAATAAACACAAAACTGGAAAAACCGCAAAAAAAAATTTTTCTATCTGAACAATACAATGTCAAAGATTATATTTAATCACAGATTGAAGGGCTGAAAAGTGGTGGTGCATAACTTTTTGTCCAAAGTTCGATTTTGGTACCCATTGAAATTAACAAAAATTCCATATTTTTCAATGCTGCTTTACTAGTAGGAATTTGAATTACAATTTTATTTAGCTAAATGGATTAAATATTGTTAACCTGCATTACAATTTTCCATTTTACTTTAATGTTTAAACTAAACACACGCCTTCCCATTGCCTGCTAAAATTGTTGCTTTACCTTGACGCAACAAAATAGAAAATGCACAATAAGCAACAAGTAACTTTGACAGCATGTAGAAAACGAACGTAAGCGAAATGGAATGAAAAAATAACAGAATCTAGTAAAGCATTCGTTCTCTTTACCCTACAATAGGTAATTATTAAAAACATTGGTTTTTGAGAAATCGAATTTTGGCCTCCCAGATTGTGAATTTACCCCTCTGTGTGTCGCACAGTGGCGCCTGTAGAACACACCCCGCCTGAATGACAAATGGGTTGACCTAAAATGGCAACAAAAACGATACATGGCGTTATGTTGGATGGCAATTGTATTTTTAAAGAAGCAAACACAGTTTTTCTTTGATTGTAAAGTAATTTATATCGCTGGATACTATATTTTCTTGGGAATTCACCGATTTAAATTACTTTACAATCCAAGAAAATCTCAGGTCGCAACTTTAAAAATACTAAATTAACCTCGGCAAAAAATGATTTTATTTGTAAAATTATTGAAATTTTTTTTTTGAAAAAAACAAAAAAACGAAAAGCAAATCTTTCAGATGGAGTCATTACTGCACTTTTCACAAACATTTTAATTTTTAGAACTCCCGAGATGACAAACTTCGGAGAGCCACCTTAGGCAGTAGAGACCCCAAATTGCCCAAATATCAGTTTTAACCGTGCGATCACGATACCATCATCAACATACCATTATCCGTTTACATGTTACAAAATAAATGTAAAAGACATTTTGCACCACTGTCCAAAAATATAATATGTGGTAATATGTGGTAATATATGTGGTAGTATAGTAATAACAGCTTAAATTTAAATTCTTTCGGAGAAAAAACTAAAAATCTCTCATTTTTATTTTTCCAAAAAAATTGAAATTTTGATGCTTAATTTATTTATATAGATATATGAAATAACTATGAACCGAATTAAAAGATTTTTGGCATTTAGATAGTCTTTTGAAAACTCTTTAAAAAAATGTTTACATAAATACGTTATCTTATTTAGATCAAAAGATATTTAACAAAATAAAAATAATTGTGTGATTTTAGGAAGAGGTTGATTATGTATTTGTATGGTTTTAACCTACATATTTGCATCAATCTTTCAGCAATTTCATTTAGAAATTTGTTGGTAATCCAATGATGTAGATTACTTTACAATCCAAGAAAAACCTGCCTTACAACCTTAAAAATACTTACAAAAATTATATGACTTTTTTATTTTCTCAAATATCTCTTGATCTAAATGAAAAAAACATATAGAGTCGAGTTCGTTTATAACGAACACCGTTTATAACAGGAAAATATAACATTTGTGGAAAAAGTAAAAATTAGAGATTTTATTTTTTTTTCGTAAATCTTACTGTTGTGCTGCAAAGATCCATTTGAACAGAAGTGTCTTAAAGTTAAATCGAACCCGGCACCTTCGGGTTCGATTTTCTACGTCGCTTCGACTGAGCTATCAAAGGCCACACCATCATGAAGTACCGACCATTTTTAGGTAATTTGGTCCACTTTCACATACAGTATCTCGAAAACTATGTAACCGATCGTCATTATTTTTAATCCTATTGATAGACGTATTATTATAAAAGAAATACTTTACCAACCAGAAAAAAAAAAATAAAAGAACTAAACATTTCCATATTTGTTACATTTTCGAAATTAGTTCTTTGATAATTCCTTTACTTAATACAAAAAATTGCCCCATTTTTTGCTAGGGGTAAAATTCTTATTATTGTTTCGTTCGTTATTGTTAAGAAAATTGATAAAAAGAAAACCAAAAAATATAATAAACAAAAAAATTTAAGACAAAAAGTCTAACCTTTTCTTGAATAATTAAAAATCAAAAATTTAAAAAAAAAATTATTTTACTTTCCATTAAATTGATTTTTCCCCAAATTTCAACTTTGCTAAATCATAAGACTTTTAAACACTCATTTCATAGGTTGATCAAGGTTTTAAGGAATTACATCAAAATGGCATTTGAAATGACATTAGATTTTGTTTTTTTTTTGTAAATTCAAGTCTTCCGACTAGCACAACATACTTATTTTTGATGCGCGGTACTTACTTACTTAGCTGGCACTTCTTTGCAATCCAAATGGATTATATACCCCACGTAGATAAATATTATAAGCGCCTCGATCTTCTGCTCTTCTTGTTCAGTTAGTCACACCAAGTTCTGTAAGGATCTCAGTTACCTGGTCTTTCCAACAGAGTTTTGGTCGTTCTCTTCTGCGCCGTCCATCGAGTTCATTGTCGAAGACTTTTCGAGGTGGAGCATTTTCGTCCATGCGTAAAACAAGACCTAGTCAACGCAAGGGCTGCACCTTAATGCGTCTGACCACGTCAATTTCAGTGTACAGCTCATACAGTTTATGATTTATACGACGCCAAAACTGTCCCTTAATGATGATGGGCCCATATATTTTACGGAGTATTTTTCTTTCAATACTGCCAGAACTGACCCAGGATTCTGAACCCTACACCGAGACGGGTAGAACCAGTATCTGGTATAGCTAGATTTTTGTTTGTCGAGAGAGGGCTCTGTCATTAAATCGCTTGCTTAGTCCATATTAGCAAGCAGGATTCTTCTTCGGGTTTAGTGGCTGATGATCGCGGAGCGTACAATTATCTACCACCTTGAAATTATAGTTTTCAACAGCTTTCCTCATTATCTTCTCCATCACTATATTGAAGAGGTCACACGATAGACCGTCGCCTTATTTTAGGCCTCGTCTGGAGAAGAATGGCTCTGAAGGTCCTTGCCAATCTTTACTGAAGACTTCGTGTCAGTCAAACTCAGCCATGGCTTCGAGTAATTTCTGCCGTATCGGGCTGTTGATAAGATGGTACGTGTCGGTCTGTTTCTCTTGAGTCTTTTCCAGGATTTGCCGAAGTGTGAATATCTGGTCAGTTGTTGATTTACCAGGTCTAAAGCCACACTGATAAGGCCCGATCAGGTTGGATAACACTAGCTTTAGTCTTTCACATAGCACTCTCGACAGGATCTTATATGCGATGGGTAAAAGGCTGATCCCGCGGTAGTTGGAGCACACACTTGGATCACCTTTTTTCAGCACAGGACATAATACGATTATATTCCAATCATAGGGCATGCACTCGTTAAGCAGCCAAACCGTGCGTAGGAGCTGGTGCATGCTCATCTCCACGCTACCGGACTTGAAGAGCTCTGCCGGAAGTCCGACGGTACCGGTTGCGTTTTTTTTTTAGCAGCGATAGTGCTCTTCATACCTCGGCTTGATGAGGTGGTGGGCAATCTAAGCCGTCGTCGAAAATTGGCGTACTACCTTCACGTGAACTTCTGGAACCAGCGGTTGCTGGAAATGTTTAATCCATATATGCAGCACAATCCGCGTATCTGTGACCCTATTTCCATCCTTGTCCTTACATGAGGGGAGCCCAGTACCGTAGCCTTTTGCTTTTACTTTAGAGTAAATTTTTCGGGCCTCACCTCAATCCCTGTATCGCTCTATATCCTCGTTCTTCCGTTTCTTCATCTGGCGTTTTTTTCGCTTTAATAGCTTTCTCGCCCGTTTTTACTGTCTCCTTGTGCCGTTCTCTAACAGCACGGGTTACAATTGGCTGTAGCGTTGCCCTATAAGCGGCATCCTGTTCCTCAAACGCTATGCGACATTCTTAATCGTACCAGGATTCGTCTGAGCGCCGTTTTTCATATCCTACCACGGTTGTTGCGGCGGTTGCCACGAAATGCGCAATATGCTGCCACTGTGTATCGGCAACGTCAGAAGTAGAGGCGTTGTGTCGCAGTAGTGCGGTACTATTTGGAATTTGATAAATTTTTGAACATTTTTGAAATATATTTTTAATTAAATCAATATTTTTTGGGTTGGAATCGGTTGGAAATCATACTGCAATAACACCTGAAAATAGACGGTTAACATTGTAAGAATTAAGTATCCACAATTAAACAATAAATAATGTTATTTTAAAATAGTTTTTGAAGTCCTTTTCAATAAATGGTATGAAAATAGCTTCCGAATCTTTTAAAACGGAGTATACCACTGTGTTCTATGGTCGAAAATTAAATTGGGGTGTCCCGTCGTTTTTTTGGGCCATTTTGACGTACTTAGTGTTATCTTTTAGATCGTCCGCTTAATATGCAAACCTGCTAACTCCCTTTCAGCACATTTTACAGAAGAGACAAAAGACTTTTTATATTTCATATTTTCAATTTGAAAGAAAACCAAAAAAGAAACTGTACAGTATACTTAGCAGTTTTTCTTACAAAAATTTTTCTATGAGTGGGTTTAACTGTTTCTCTTACACTAGTTTACAGTCATTCTGCTGCAGAGCTCTAAATAATTTTTTTCTATAGATATCGGCCTCCTAAACACGAATATGAGATTTAAAAAATTTTCCTGTGATTAGTTTTCAAGATATGAATTTTTGAATTATTTTGCAAATTTTTCATGAGATGCATCAGCTTATTGGAGAATAATTCGTAAACGGGTCCAACGAATTGAACAAGAGTGGTCTCTAATTAACGGTAGTGTGCTCCCCTAAAACCTTTCTATACAAACTTTTAACTTCGGTTGGGTAGTTTTGATGGCAGGAGCATTTTAAGTTTAAAAAAACAATTTTTTTTGTGCAAAAATCACGGTTATAAATTGATAAAAAAATTTATAAAAAATATAAATCGCTAAAATAAATTTAGTTTCATAAATTGAGTATAAAGATTGGACTTCCCCGAGCAAAACAAGCCATCCTTTATAAAAATTGGGTGATAAGAGGGAGAGTTACACGTTTTGTAATAGGACACTACGAATGGTAAATTTTTGATTTTAAGCATATCACGGAAGGCTTAAAGCTAAACTTTACGTTGCATGAAAATGACGATTAAAAGTGGAAATTCCACTGTTTTTTGGGTTGACCATGCATCACAAAAATGCTTAAAATTGAAATCCTATCTGATCCTTTTTAGAAAATATCGATATATTTCATTTCTGCCGCCTGGACCAAAAGTCTTTTTACTTTTTAAACGATGACAGTAAAAAACTGAACAAACGAGATAAAAACTGTTTACTTATTATAAAAGTTCACAAGCAGGGATTCATGCACGATCATTGAATTTTTTGACATTGCTGCAACCTGAAAACTTAAAGTGCATTTTAATCATATATTTTTAAAAAATATCGATATTTTCATTTTAAACCGCGAAACCGCCTAAGAGGAATTTGTTCAGTATTAGAAAAGTGAAGTATTTATTAATTGCAATATATGTATTTATATATATGGTTTAAAAATGAAAAATATCGATATTTTTTAAAAATATCTGATTAAAATGCACTTTAAGTTTTCAGGTTGCAGCAATGTCAAAAAATTCGTGCATGAATCCCTGCTTGTGAACTTTTATAATAAGTAAACAGTTTTTATCTCGTTTGTCCAGTTTTTTACTGTCATCGTTTAAAAAGTAAAAAGACTTTTGGTCCAGTCGGCAGAAATGAAATATATCGATATTTTCTAAAAAGGATCAGATAGGATTTCAATTTCAGCATTTTTGTGATGCATGGTCAACCCAAAAAACAGTGGAATTTCCACTTTTAATCGTCATTTTCATGCAACGTAAAGTTTAGCTTTAAGCCTTCCGTGATATGCTTAAAATCAAAAATTTACCATTTGTAGTGTCCTATTAAAAAACGTGTACCTCTCCCTCTTATCACCCAATTTTTATAAAGGATGGCTTGTTTTGCTCGGGGAAGTCCAATCTTTATACTCAATTTATGAAACTAAATTTATTTTAGCGATTTATATTTTTTATAAATTTTTTTATCAATTTAAAACCGTGATTTTTGCACAAAAAAAATTGTTTTTTAAACTTAAAATGCTCCTGCCATCAAAACTACCCAACCGAAGTTAAAAGTTTGTATAGAAAGGTTTAAGGGGAGCACACTACCTTTAATTAGAGACCTATCTTGTTCAAATCGTTGGATCCGTTTACGAATTATTCTCCAATAAGCTGATCCATCTCATGAAAAATTTGCAAAATAATTCAAAAATTCATATCTTGAAAACTAATCAGAGGAAAATTTTTTAAATCTCATATTCGTGTTTAGGAGGCCGAAATCTATAGAGAAAAATTATTTAGAACTCTGCAGCTGACAAAAAATAAAGATTTGTAAACTGGTGTTATCAAACCTTTTTACACACTTCAAGACTCAAATTGAAGAAAAACTACATCCTGGTCAACGAGGCGTATCTTTCTCTACTACAAGGCATCAAAATCTCCATTTACTTAAAAGTGGATTTAACAGGTTGGCATACTAAGCCGACGATATGCCTTTTTAATTTTTTTTTGCAACAAAAACCTTTAATGGCACCACTGTGCGTCGTGTCCGGTCATGTCTTTTTTTGACTACAACATTGTTGTTGGGTTTTTTATACCATCACCCTTAGGGTTGAGGGTATATATCATTTGATACGACCCAAAAGTGTAACACATAGAAGGAGTGACTTTAGACCCTAGGTTTCTTTGAACCAAATTCGATTCATGTGGCTGTCCGGCTGGTTCGCACGATAACTTTCGAAAGACGCAACCAAATGTTTTGAAATTTTGCACGAGTTATTATTTTCTCAAAACTACTTACGGTATTGCAAATGGGCTACATGGCCCCGCCCCTTCTGGTACCTCCCATACAAATACATCATTCCGCCCACTTTAGAAATCGAGTAATAATATCAATATAATACAAAATTATTTGTTTTACTGAGGGTAAGGGTAAATGTAAGTTGGGTTGCCCGACTGAAACTTTCTTCTTTTAATTACAAATCGGTTAATTTCAATAACTGAAGACTTAAACATTATCTTATATTGGGTGATGGTATTTATCAGTCAGTTTAACTGACTGAAATTTCTGTACTGGTTTTAAATTAAATTACATGACCGGACTCATCTGTTCTACCCTAAATCGGACACGAGGAACTGAACTGTATCATAAGTTTTTTGAGATATCATGAGCACTTCATACGAATTAGTTTTATAATATTTTTACTCAGGGGTGGGGTTTTAAGAGCTTAAATCGATTTTCGACAAGCTATAGTCGGGTTCTCGGATAAGCCGTCTTCTTTCATCATTCTTTTTAAAAAGTCAAGCTTATCCAAAAACCCAGCTAAAGCTGGTCGAAAGTCTATTTTACCTCTTAATACACTACACTGGAGAAAACCCATTTAAAAATAATCATGACAACTCAAAAAACTAATGTTATTCGTCTGTAAAAAATAAGTCAAATTGGTGAAGGTCATCATCCAGTTTTTATCATATTTACCAAAATAGTGCAGTTTTAATCTGCTAATAAAATAATATTTTACGTATACAAGTAGGCTAAATAGTTTACTTTTCATTTAGAAATACCAATACCTTAATATATTGATTCTTTTTTTTTAATAAAAGTTATTTGGCTTAAGATATTCCAACCTGAATATGTTTGTTTATTTCATTTTACCGGTTACAAATTATTCCGGGATTACTGTGCCAGATTCCAGCGAATAAGGGAATATTAAATTCCCAGGAAATGCATTCATGCATTCACTTGTTGCAATCAAACTGAACATCGTTTGTCATTGGGACTATCTATGTATATACATATGGCTGTAGCTGTTCATGGAACTCTAGAGCGATGGCATTTATTTAGTATTCAAACGTTTTTGACAGATTGGACTTCTTTAAATGACCCACAATTAAAGACTGCAATTAAGTATTTCCATTTGTATCCAGTGGGAGTATATGGAATGCAGTTTGAAACTTGAATGCATTAGTTTGTATGTGCGACCGTAGTAGACGTAATTGACTGGACTGATTGCATGTGATTAGAGCGATGCATACTAATTCGCACAAAGTCCCAATTTGCATAGTAATTCTTCCACTGTCGGTTGGTGCAATAAAACACATAATGCCAATTTCTACATGTACATATGTTGGCCATGTAAAATTGAGTGCCTACAAACCTACATGTCTATTGACTGCATCTAACAAGTTTTGTAGTCTACCAACACTACCTATAATTCCACATTTGTGGGCAGTGCTGATGGACCAATCAAGTGTATCTCTGACAAACAAACGTTTTCGTAATATAATTACAATTAAAATTTGGGGGAAATGAAATTTCAACGAACAGAATAAATAGTTGTTCTGTTAGCAAGCTAAGGAAAATAATTGAATTTTCCTAAAATGTAAAATGAATTGGATACATTGGAACAGCATGTGTCGGTATTTTTCAAAAATAAATTTGATTTGTCAAAAATATGCGCACAAAGGCACGAAAACTCTTGGTTGTAATTGGAGTAAGCAAACATTCGGATTTTTCGAAAAACCGGTTTAGGTTTTATTCGAAATTTCCATTATTTAAAAAACTCGAATAACACTATGTCACAAAATTTCAAAAGTTTCTGTATCCGGGACATTTAATAATTGATTTTAATGTACAATTTCACGCTGAATTCAAATCTGCTCTCAGATATGTGGAAGGTAGAGCGGTTTTTGAATTTTTAGTGTTTTGAAAAAAGGTAGGTCTACTAAAATACCTTTATCTCTGGTTTAACTTCACCCATATCTGTAAACTTGAAAAAATTTCATACATCATACGCCAAGGTAAGCGTGCATTGAACGTTGATTTACGAAAAAAAGCAGACACGTTGTGCTGGCCCTAATTGTACCTCCTATACAAGTAAGTCAAATTTTTTACGGTTTTGCTCCACAAGCAGGCAAAAAATAATACATAAGTAATTTTATTTTAATTAAAAATCTTTTCATTTCAATAACTCAAAACTGAAACAATATCTTTTATTGGGTGATGGTATTTATCAGTCAGTTTACCTGACTGAAATTTCTGTATTGGTTTTTTATATTTTACAAAAAACATTGAGTTATGTTTCGGAGAGCTAGCAAAACAACAATTTCTACTACGGTATGTGTATTTAATTGTGAATGTAGCGTTTATTTTTCATCCGATTTTGATGACCAAGGGCAAACAATTTTTGTAAGATATTATTCTATCTTGGCTTTATCTGAAACCGGAGCAATTTTTACGGAAACACGGAAAAAACTTAATGAAAGGCAGCGAAAACTTGAAAAATCATTAAATTTTTACAAAAATCAAACTTTGTGCCATAACATCGTCATTTATGACGTTTTTTAAGAAATAGTTTTATTATCTTTTATTTTCGTCGCAGTTTGAAAAATAAAGGTAGTAGACCTACCTTTTTTCAAAACACTAAAAATGAAAATTTGACGATATCTCAAAACCGTTCTACTTTTCACATATCTGAGAGCAGATTTGAATTCATAAGGATCAACTATTTAGAAGCCGAGATCAAAAATTTGTTGCATTGTGAAATTAATTAAGAAATCAGGTACATATTTAATTTATTGCACAAAAAAGTCTTGTTTTTTTTTTTTAAATACTAGTCGTCCCGGCAATGGGCCACGAAAAATGAAACCACATAGAATTTTTTTTTTCTGTCACAAGGTCCAAAAATTTTTTGATATTTCAAATGTCTAATATGTATATGGCAGCACTGTATGCCAGTGCAAAATTTGTGTCTGCTTTGACATTTTACATCCTTTTCATATGTGGCAAGGTGTAGTCGGAAAATATATAAATGTCGGCGAAAAAGGTAAATATTGTTGTTATTTTTTTATACTTTAGACAGAAGATTACTTTTTTTGGATAATATATAATATATATAATAATATATATATATATTTTTTTGGATTAATATTTCTTCCATAACTTCCAAACGGACAACTGGAGACTATTTAAACTTGGTCAGTTTAATCCATTTAAACTGGCCGTGGCATAGTGGTTAGAACACGCGACTACCATGCGGGAGATCGCAGGTTCAAACCTGGCTCCAGTCATCTTAAAAAAGAAAAAAAAAAATTTCTTTCATTGTCGGCTCCCCTCGAATGTTGTTGACAGCAACTTCGCAATATTAAGCGTCGATTCAATCGTCGTGTATAGTAAGAGCTTCTCAAACAGTGACGTTCGCATCTGTCGATAAACAAGTAGGTGCCGTTAGTTGTGAATCTAAAAATAGAAAGCGTGTTAATTCACAACAACGCGAGAAGCTATCCCAATACCTCATTCATGGGGTGCAAAGGGAAATTAAGTTTTTTTTTAAGTTTAATCCACTTGTAATAGCAGAAAAAAACCCTCAGAAAAGTAATACCTTTGCAACACCCCTTCTGGTACCTCCCATACAAATGACTGAATTAACCCCCATAGTTTTACATAACATCTTTTTTGTAAGAACACTGAATTCCATCAAATTTTGCGTAAGATGAACACATACACCCTTTTGGTACCTTCTATACACAATGACCCATTTTGGCAAATTAATATTTGTTCCATAATTTCCAAACGAAAAACTGGAGGATATTTAAACTTGGTCAGATTAATCCATTTGTAATAACAGATAAACCCTCGCAAAACCAAAACCTTTGTCACACTCCTTTTGGTACCTCTCATACAAATGAATGAACCGAATTATCCCTCATAGTTTGGCATACATATCTTTTTTGTAAGAACACTGAATACCATAAAATTGGGCGTGGTACCGACCACTTTCATAATGGCTGTAATTCTAACTGTACGAATAACATATAAACCACATATCATCTGCATACCTCTGATAGTTCATGAGAAACAGGCGTTTGAAGTTTCAAGATGTCCAAGCCCCTATATCCGATCCCATAAACACAAACTGATTTATACATATTGATCCTTGGAAGTACGTATTGCTTCAGTCTCTTTGCTGTCAAACAATTCCACAATTTTCTTGACGTTATAAATAAAACCACATATAAACCACATATCATCTGCATACCTCTGATAGTTCATGAGACACAGGCGTTTAAAGTTTCAAGATGTCCAAGTCCCTAGATCTGATCCCACACACACAAACTGATTTATATATATTGATCCTTGGAAGTACGTTTTGCTTCAGCCTCTTTGCTGTCAAATAATTCCACAATTTTCTTGACGTTCTTCTTAACGAATCAGCAGACGTACTGGCGAGAGGTGGTTGTGCTATGTCTCATTTTGACTCTCTGGAAGATGTGTACCCGCCCATTTGTTACTTTTTGACTTAGTGTCAGGCACCTGAAAGGCAACTTGGATAGACTACAGCGTGTGTGTGAGGACGAGTCCAAGACGATGGAACATCTTCTTTGTAGCTGCCCCGCTCTAGCCCGTAGAAGGCTAAGACACTTGAGGAGAGAGACTCTATGTAACTCTCCCCTAAGTGTCTTAGCCTCCTACGGGCTAGAGCGGGTCAGTGTTACCAGTTTAACATATTTTATGCTTTTTTAGCATTTTTTCTGCCTGCTGGACTTTTTTTGAAACTAAATCCTAAATGCTTTTTAGCATATTTTTTTTGAATTCTTCGATTTTGATTTTGAATTTATTTCAACCTCAAGACCATTTTATGAAAGAAGTTATTTATTTAGCAGAATTATATTCGCATAATGCGCTGGTAGTCTGTACAGCTGTTTCGGATTCGATTTTATCTTATTTTTAATTTCGATACCTTTAAGTATATATTTGAACTTACCATATATCGAGATATTTATTTGATGTAAGGTATTTAAAAAAAAAATTAATTAAACGATATATATCAACAATCACGATATAAATCAACAATTTAGTATAAATCAATATATGTGCATATTTGTAATATCTCTATCCATTTCCGAGATATAAGGCCTTAACAAGTGCATTTTTTACCAAAAAGGATTTTAATATACCACACGGAACTTTTATTGTACGAAAAAGTACTATATGGTATACAATTTATACTCAATTTAATACATTCATTATCATATACAACTTATTACACAGTTTGGCTTTGCCTGAGTCCATGGAACAGCAGCGTTTGAATAAAGACCAGCTAAGACGTTCCACTAGTTTGAATAGGAGGTATACTATCGCCACCCTCTCGCTTACCATCCATTGACGAAAACACTAAAGGTAATTCGTAATAACTTTCGTCGATACCAATTATATGATGAAATAGATAATGAGGTGGGGTCAACTAGTTCGTTAATAATATAATACTATAGAATGGAAAATTTGAAGGAACTTGGGAAGTGACCTAATGTACCCAAATTCTGTATTTAGTAAAGCTATAACAGGATACAGTTTTGGAGAAAAAATTGGAAGTCTAGTCACACCCCTTCTGGTACCTCCCATACAAATGTACCTTTCCGCCCACTATAGAGATGGAGAAATAATATCAATAAATTAAACGTGATCGCACCCAAATTCTATTTTTTGTAAAGCTATAACAGGATAAAGTTTTGGAGAAAAAAATTGGAAGTCTATTCACGCCCCTTTTGGTACCTCCCATACAAATCTACCTTTCCGCCCACTATAGAGATGGAGAAATAATATCAATAAATTAAACGTGATCGCACCCAAATTCTATTTTTAGTAAAGCTATAACAGGATAAAGTTTTGGAGAAAAAATTTGGAAGTCTAGACACGCCCCTTCTGGTACCTCCCATACAAATATACCACTCCGCCCACTTTAGAAATAGGGTAATAATATCAATACACTCGACACGATCGTGCCCAAAATCTGTATTTTGTTATATTATAACAGGGCAAAGTTTTGGAGAAAAAATTGGAAGTCTAGCGACGCCCCTTATGGTACCTCCCATACAAATGTACCTATCCGCCCACTTTAGGGATGTACTAATAATATCAGTACACCCAAGGCAATCGTGCCCAAATTTTGTAATGAGTAAAGCTATAACAGGATAAAGTAATGGAGAACAAATCTGGAAGCCTAACCACGAGTAAATCGAGTAATAATATCAATATAATAGAAAATTATTTGTTTTACTGAGGGTAAGGGTAAATGTAAGTTGGGTTGCCCGACTGGAACTTTCTAACTGGTTTTAATTACAAATCGGTTAATTTCAATATCTCAAGACTTAAACAATATATTATATTGGGTGATGGTATTTATCAGTCAGTTTAACTGACTGAAATTTCTGTACTGGTTTTTATAGGTTTTGATATGAAATTCATCATAGATAAATTTATTTATTTATTTATTTATTGATTGTCATCGCAAAAGACAATCGATTGGGGAAATGAGGATGGCGAGAAGCGTTTGACGAAAATCTTCCGACAGAAATATTGTAGCCCCCACCAAATCGTTTCGAATCACCTCATAAATCCTTCATCTTTCGGTCAACTGCCTAGAAAGCTCGTTGAAGAGCTACCGTGCATTCACCCCAATAATGATTTTGCATTCTCGCTACAATTTCGCTGTCGCTGAACTTCTGGATATTGTGCCCAATGGCTTGTCAACTGTGAGAAGATTCATCGCCAACTTCAAAGCGGGGTGTGCAGTTTGAACCCCTTTCAACAAAGTGGCAGCAGATGCTGCAACAGCTAACGCAATTTGGGATCGATACGCATAAAAATTATTTGAGCTTACCTTTTTATTAGTTTCTTTTCCTGATGACTTGTAAACAAACCTGTCGTTGTATTAACCATCTTTATTGTGGTGATATTCGCCCTCTCCACGGCAGAACATCAACGGGTATTGAAGTGCATCATATGACCGATGAGTTTCTCGACGCTTGAGAACAATATCGTGTGATTCCACACTCTCACCCTGCAGTACCTGTGAAGCCGTCGATATTCATATGAACAACTTTAAATGCAGTTATCTCCTAACAAAAATGTTCGATCGCAAAAAGAATACAGTTGGGATCTCATCTTAAAATAGATTGGGATCTCACCTTGAAATGAGTAGCACGCCGTCGATATTCATATGGAATGGTAAGAAGGTGGTGAACATGCATGTGATCAAATCGATACCTTAATTCTAAGCCAAGGTATGTATAAATTTAAAATTTTACAGAAAACGCCTTTAAAGTTTGTGAGTACATCATATAGATTGCACTTATATGTTCAGTTAAAATATCCTAAATCTACTAAATCATGTATTCGAAAAACGAATTGTTGGATAAAGGTATTTTTCGAATAAACCGGAAACCGGTTTTCTGAAAAATTCAAGTATTTGAACACTATAATTGTATCCAATGCAAAAAATATTGCAACTGTTCGATTATTTCGTGTTTTATTGAAGTAAAAATTGCACAACGTTGATCTAGTTCTATTGCCGAATCACCAACGAAATAGATCTTAATGAACTTATGATCTTCGTTTGGTGGTGGTAACAAAGCGGCAGCTCGATGATGTATTTGCCCTTGAATCTGAATGTGTGGAAGCAATTTCGAGCAAAACGGGAGGAATAGTTTTTAATAATAACACTGACACAAAATCAAACTTTTTCGGAAACACTCGAACGTTGGGCAAAACCTTGCCTCAGTTTACACTTTGCTTAAGATATTCCTAGAATATTTAATATCATTGAATATTATGTCTTCGTTTCTTTTTTTAAGCAACGAAAAGAAATAAAATGTTTTTGCGACCTATTTTAAAAAACTGAAAAAATATTTTTCACTATGCTAGGGGTTTTTCCGATTGTAACTTCATTGCACTGCAATGCTGTCATACGACAGACTATGAACCGATATCAACGCAGCGAAGATCTTTGTAGGCGATTGTGGAATAGTATTCAAAAGCAGCTCGACTCTAGTCTATATTTACGACTGGTCTGCTTCTAGTAACATTTTGTCGAATTTGAGGTGGTGATTGTGCAGCGCGAAACTGTGCAATATGGGCACGTCTCCCAAAATTTTTTTGGCCCGTTCCTTTTGCGTTTGATTATTACGGACGTTCTGACTAATTATAGCACGTCGCGTACGCCGTCCAAAGTTTGATTGTCAAATAGGAGGCTTTAGTCTAGTAAATAATTCTCCGTAAAAACAACCATGTCCTTTCGATAAATCCAAATTTTTCGAGTTTTTCCGAGTTTTCCATCAAGAATTTGTCTATTTTCCATTCGGAAAGTCATGTCGGAATAATTATCTAAAATTTTTCGAAGTAACATCGTCAAATCATACGACAAAAAGCTAAATTCGTCGAAAAAAATTAAAAATTTTCGAATTTTTCCGGAATTGTAAAACAAAATTTTTCTATTTTTCCATTCGAAAAGTCATTCGCAATTATTGCACACAAAATTCCATACAAAAAAAAACAATTTTCGGTTATTCCAATTTCCCGGCTTTTCCGGAGGATTTTTCCTTCTCCTGGCAATTGCGAACAACTGAAAAAATATCAGCAAAATCGGTCCAGGTTTCCGAGTTTTCCACCAAGAATGTTTCTATTTTTCCATTCGAAAAGTCATAATTGTTCGAAATTGTTCACATTTACATCGCCCAAAATTACCAAAACATACGATAAGATGCAAAATTTTGTCGAAAAAAATATTTTTTTTTGGCATTTTCCAACTTAAATTTTCTATTTTTCCATTCGAAAACCGACAGAATTTTTAATTTCGATTTACCTCAAATCAGGCGATGAAATGCAAAATTTTGCCGAAAAAATTCACATTTTTCGGTTTTTTTTTTTTGGAATTTTCCGAGTTTTCCACCAGCAATTTATATATTTTACTATTCGGAAAGTCATTTCGGAATAATTATCCAAAATTTTTCGCAAGTTACATCGTTCAAAACTATCAAATAGTATGACAGAAAGCAAGATTTCGTCAAAAATAGTATTAAAATTTTTCGATTTTTTCCGGAATTTTCCAACAAAATTTTTTTTATTTTTCCATTCGAAAAATCATTCATAACAATTGCACAAAAAATTCCATACAAAAAAGCAATATTCGGGGTTTCCAATTTTCCTGTGGCTAAAAACTTCTTCAAACTTAAAAAATATTGAAAAAATCCGAAAAGTGTGAATTACTAATGATTGGCCTTGCGATTTATTGATTGTCATCGCAAAAGCCAATCGAATGAAGAATTGAATTTGCTAGAAATGGAAGGGAAAATCGGTTGGAATAATAGAAATTCGAGGTATAAGGACTTCCTCTGCTTTGAAAAAATTTGACGGGAACGTCATCAATCCTGTTGAAACATCAACAGGAATTTGGCCATCACAAAGCGCCAGTAGATATTTAGAAAATGCAGTAGCCGATGGGTCGTTTTGCAACGTGACTCTCATGTTCGTAGTTAATTTCAACTCCTTATCATTCCACCACAGACATTAATTTCATCAGCAGCAGTCAATTTTGGGATGGCGGGAAACGTTTGACGAAAATCTTCCGACAGAAATATTATAGCCCCACCAAATCGTTTCCAATCACCTCATAAATCCTTCATACTTCGGTCAACTGCCTCCAAAGCTCGTTGATGCGCTAGTGTGCATTCATCCCAAATGATGATTTTGCATTCTCGCAACAATTTCGCTGTCGCCGAATTTCTGGATATTCTGCCCAATGGCTTGTCAACTGTGAGAAGATTCATCGGAAACTTCAAAGCGGAGTGTGCAGTTCGACCTCTGTTCAACAAAGTGGCAGCAGATGGTGCAACAGCTTACGCAATTTTCGATCGATACGCATAAAAATTATTTGAGCTAACCATTTTATTCGTTTCTTTTCCTGATGACTTGTAAACAAACCTGTCGTTGGATTAAATATCTTTAAATTGTGGTGATATTCACCTGCAGAACATCAACGGGTATTGAAGTGCATCATATGACCGATGAGCCTCCCGACGCTTGAGAACAATATCGTGTGATTCCACATTCTCACCCTGCAATAGCTGTGAAGCCGTCGATATTCATATAAACAACTTTTAATGCAGTCATCTCCTACCAAAAATGTTCGATCGCAAAAAGGATACAGTTGGGATCTCACCTCAAAATGAGTAGAACGCCGTCGATATTTATATGGAATGGTAAAAAGGTGGTTAACATGCATGTGAAGAAAATCAAACTTTTTCGGAAACACTCGAACGTTGGCCAAAACCTTACCTCAGTTTACACTTTGCTTAAGATATTCCTAAAATATTTAATTTCATTAAATATTATGTCTTCGTTTCCTTTTTTTAAGCAACGATATGAAATAAAATGTTTTCGCGACCTATTTTTAAAAAGTGAAAAAAATATTTTTTCACTGAGCTAGGGGTTTACGCAGCTCCAGCAATACTACTTGAACTGCATAGCTACGTTCGTGCGTTTTTTCACTGTTCCACTGTGTAATGAGACGCCATTACCTTTCAAGTCAGATTGTTGCCGGGTTGATCAACAACTTCGGCTCCGAATGACGGCATTTGAAAGAATCTTTCATATTTTTGTGTATTTGCCAGAAAATGTTTTGATTAGATTGTATTTCCATAGAGAAAGGAATATGTTACAATGGCAATTTCACCTTGCCACCAGCGCAGCAAAAGCCGTGAGTCTCCGGTTGTAACTTTAATGCATTACAATGCTGGCATACGACAGACAATGAACCGATATCAACTCAGCAAAGATTTTTTTTAGGCGATTGTGAAATCGTATAGCACGATGCGTACGTCGTCCAAAGTTTGATTGTCTAATAGGAGGCATTAGTATAGTAAATACCTCTCTAAAAACAACCATGTCCTATTCGAAAAATCCAAATTTTTCTAGTTTTTCCGAGTTTTTCACCAAGAATTTGTCTATTTTTCCATATAGAAAGTCATGTCGGAATAATTATCTAAAATTTTTCGCAGTTACATCGTCCAAAACTATTAAATCATACGACAAAAAGCTAAATTTCGTCGAAAAAAAATTAAAATTTTTCGAATTTTTTCGGAATTTTCCAACAAAATTTTTCCATTTTTCCATTCGAAAAGTCATTCGCAATTATCGCACACAAAATTCCATACAAAAAAGCAATTTTCGGTTATTCCAATTTCCCGGCTTTTCCGGACGATTTTCCCAAAATTTTCTCTCACTCAAACGTTCTCCTGGCGAACAACTGAAAAAAAATATCAGCAAAATCGGTCCAGCCGTTTTCAATTGATGAATTACTGTTACACCATTTTTATATATATAGATATTATTTATCTCGTTAAATTTTCCAACCAACATCAAAATCATCAAATCATGCGAAAACTGCAAAATTTTGTCGATAAAAAAATCAAGTTTTTTGCGCTTTTCCGGAATTTTTGCATTCGAAAAGCCATTTCGTAACAATTCAACTCAAATTTCCGGGCTTTTCCTAAGGATTTTCCCAAAATTTTCTGGCATAAAAAATTCCTGCCAAATAGGAACAATTGAAAAAAAAAACAGTAAGAAAGTTTCAGTCGGGTGACCCGACTTACATATACCATCCCCCTTAGTAAAATAAAAAAAATTGCTATTATATTGATATTATTACTCGATTTCTAAAGTGGGTGGAGTGGTAAATTTGTATGGGAGGTACTCGAAGGGGCGTGTCTAGACTTCTAGGTTTATTTTCAAAACTTTATCCTGTTATAGCTTTACTAAATACAGAGTTTGGGCACGATAGCGTTGGATGTTTTGATATTATTACTCCATCTCTGAAGTGGGCGGAAAGGTACATTTTTATGGGAGGTCCCATAAGGGGCGCCGCTTGACTTCCAATTTTTTCTCCAAAACTTTATCCTGTTAAAACTTAATAAAATACAGAATTGGGGCACGATCATGTGGAGTATATTGATATTATTACTCCATCTCTAAAGTGGGCGGAGTGCTACATTTGTATGGGAGGTACCAGAAGGGGTGTGTCTAGACATCCAGATCTTTTCTCCAAAACTTTATCCTGTTATAGCTTTACTAAATACAGAATTTGGGCACGATCGTGTCAAGTGTATTGATATTATTATTCCATCTCTAAAGTGGGCGGAAAGGTACATTTGTATGGGAGGTACCAGAGTGGGCGTGTCTAGACTTCCAGATTTTTTCTCCAAAACTTTATTCTGCTTGAACTTTACTAATTACAGAATTTGGTTACGATCGCGGTAGTTCTAATAATAATATTAATCGATTTCTAAAGTGGCGGTACCAGATGGGGCGTTGGTAGACTTCAGTTTTTTTTCTCAAAAACTGTATCCTGCTAGCTTTACTGAATTAAGAATTAGGGTACGAGCGCGATGGATTTATTGATATTATTACTCCATATCTAAAGTGGGCGGAAAGGTGAATTTGTATGGGAGGTATCAGAAGGGGCGTGGCTAGACTTCCAATTTTTTTCCAAAACTTTATCCTGTAATAGCTTTACTAAGTACAGAATTTGGGTACGATCCCGTTGGGTGTATTGATTTTATAACTCGATTTCTAAAGTGGGCGGAATGATTAATTGCATGGGAGGTACCAGAAGGGGCGGAGCCATGTAGCCCATTTGCAATACCGTAAGTAGTTTTGGGGAAATATTAACTCGTGCAAAATTTCAAGACATTTTGTTGCGTCTTTCGAAAGTTATCGTGCGAACCAGCCGGACAGCCACGAGACAGACAGACAGACGGACATGGCTCAAATGACTTAAAAAGTCATGAATCGAATTTGGTTTTCAGAAACCTAGGGTCTGAAGTGACTCCTTCTATGTGTTACACTTTTGGGTCGTATCAAATGATATATACCCTCATCCCTAAGGGTGATGATGAGTCAGTGAAACTGACTGATAAATACCATCACCCAATATAATATATTGTTTAAGTCTTGAGTTATTGAAAATAATCGATTTGTAATTAAAACCAGTTAGAAAATTTCAGTCGGGCAACCCGACTTACATTTACCCTTACCCTCAGTAAAACAAATAATTTTCTATTTTATTGATATTGTTACTCGATTTCGAAAGTGGGCGGAGTGGTACATTTATATGGGAGGTACGTGAAGGGATGTGTTTAGGCTCCAGATTTATTCTCCATAACTTTATCCTGTTATAGCTTTACTAAATACAGAATTTGCGCACGATTGCGTTGGGTGTACTGATATTATTACTACATCCCTAAAGTGGGCGGAAAGGTACATTTGTATGGGAGGTACCATAAGGGGCGTGTCCAGACTTCCAATTTTTTCTCCAAAACTTTATCCTGCTTGAACTTTACAGAATTTGGGCACGATCGCGTTAGGTATTTTAATAATATTGATCGATTTCTAAATTGGGCGGTACCAGATGTGTATGGGGGGTACCAGATGGGGCGTGGATAGACTTCCAATTTTTTTCTCCAAAACTTTATCCCGTTATTGCTTTACTAAAAATAGAATTTGGGTACGATCAAGTTTGATTTATTGATATTATTTCTCCATCTCCATAGTGGGCGGAAAGGTAGGTTTGTATGGGAGGTACCAGAATGGGCATGGCTAGGCTTTCAAAAATTTTTCCAAAACTTTATCCTGTTATAGCTTTACTAAATACAGAATTTGGGAACGATCCCGTAGGGTCTATTGATATTATTACTCGATTTCTAAAGTGGGCGGAATGATGTATTTGTATGGGAGGTACCAGAAGGGGCGGGGCCACGTAGCCCATTTGCAATACCGTAAGTAGTTTTGAGAAAATAATAACTCGTGCAAAATTTCAAAAGAATTGGTTGCGTCTTTCGAAAGTAATCGTGCGAACCAGCCGGACAGCCACCAGACAGACAGACGGACATGGCTCAAACGACTTAAAAAGTCATGAATCGAATTTGGTTCAAAGAAACCTAGGGTCTGAAGTGACTCCTTCTATGTGTTACAATTTTGGGTCGTATCAAATGATATATACCCTCATCCCTAAGGGTGATGGTATAAAAATAGAGCAAACTGGGCCTACGTTCTCTTTTGATAAATTACTATACATTTTTCACAATATTTTTATATTTATATATTTCACAATAATCCGATATTTTTCAGCAACACAACGAATTTTGCACCTTTACGTCGTTTGAAATCATCAAATCAAGCGATACAATGGAAGATTTCGTCGAAGGCATCCAAATCTTTCGATTTTTTCAGAAATTTTCCGAGTTTTCCACAAAGAATTTTTCTATTTTTCCATTCTAAAAGTCATAATTGTTCGAAATTGCTCACATTTACATCGCCCTAAATTACCAAAACATACGATAATATGCAAAAGTTTTTCGACAAAAAAACTATGGCATTTTTCATAGTTTCCAACTAAAATTTTCTATTTTGCCATTCGAAAACCGACAAAGTTTAATTTCCGATTACCTCAAATCAGGCGATTAAATGCAAAATTATGACGAAAAAATTCAAATTTTCCGAGTTTTCCACCAAGAATTTATCTATTTTTCCATTCACAAAGTCATTTCGGAATAATTATCCGAAATTTTTCGCAAGTTACATCGTTCAAAACTATCAAATCGTACGACACAAAGCTAAATTTCGTCTAAAAATAGTATTAAAAATTTTCGATTTTTTCCGGAATTTTCCAACAAAGTTTTTTTATTTTTGCATTCAAAAAATCATTTGTAACATTTGCACACAAAATTCCATACAAAAAGGCAAGTTTCGGTTTTTCCAATTTTCCGGCTTTTCCGGAGGATTTTCCCAAATTTTCTACCACATAAACGAACAACTGATAAACAAGTACAGAAATTTCAGTCAGTTAAACTGACTGATAAATACCATCACCCAATATAATATATTGTTTAAGTCTTGAGTTATTGAAAATAATCGATTTGTAATTAAAACCAGTTAAAAAGTTTCAGTCGGGCAACCCGACTTACATTTACCCTTACCCTCAGTAAAACAAATAATTTTCTATTTTATTGATATTATTACTCGATTTCTAAAGTGGGCGGAGTGGTACATTTATATGGGAGGTACGTGAAGGGGTGTGTTTAGGCTCCAGATTTATCCTCCATAACTTTATCCTGTTATAGCTTTACTAAATACAGAATTTGCGCACGATTGCGTTGGGTGTACTGATATTATTACTACATCCCAAAAGTGGGCGGAAAGGTACATTTGTATGGGAGGTACCATAAGGGGCGTCGCTAGACTTCCGATTTTTTCTCCAAAACTTTGTCCTGTTATAACATAACAAAATACAGAATTTGGGCACGATCGTGTCGAGTGTATTGATATTATTACCCTATTTCTAAAGTGGGCGGAGTGGTACATTTGTATGGGAGGTACCAGAAGGGACGTGTCTAGACTTCCAGATTTTTTCTCCAAAACTTTATCCTGCTTAAACTTTACCAAATGCAGAATTTGGGCACGATCGCGTTAGGTCTTTTAATAATATTAATCGATTTCTAAAGTGGGCGGTACCAGATGTGTATGGGAGGTACCAGATGGGGCGTGAATAGACTTCCAATTTTTTTCTCTAAAACTTTATCTTGTTATAGCTTTACTCAAAATAGAATTTGGGTACGATCACGTTTAATTTATTGATATTATTTCTCCATCTCTATAGTGGGCGGAAAGGTAGATTTGTATGGGAGGTACCAGAAGGGGTGTGGCTAGGCTTTCAAAATTTTTTCCAAAACTTTATCCTGTTATAGCTTTACTAAATACAGAATTTGGGGACGATTCCGTAGGGTGTATTGATATTATTACTCGATTTCTAAAGTGGGCGGAATGATGTATTTGTATGGGAGGTACCAGAAGGGGCGGGGCCATGTAGCCCATTTGCAATACCGTAAGTAGTTTTGAGAAAATAATAACTCGTGCAAAATTTCGAAACATTTGGTTGAGTCTTTCGAATGTTATCGTGCGAACCAGCCGGACAGCCACCCGACAGACAGACAGACAGACAGACAGACAGACGGACATGGCTCAAACGACTTAAAAAGTCATGAATCGAATTTGGTTCAAAGAAACCTAGGGTCTAAAGTGACTCCTTCTATGTGTTACACTTTTGGGTCGTATCAAATGATATATACCTTCATCCCTACGGGTGATGGTATAATAACAGAAAACAATTCAATTATACCTATAAGAAGTAAACTTTTAGTTTAATTATAATTACAATGCACAACATTCGTGAGATCAGTTTGTTTTTTTAACAAAGACAAACGAAACAAAACAATTAATTTGTAAATACTTGATTATATATAAATATATTTAATTTAATCTTTAGTTTTACCTAAAGTAACATTTAAGAAATAAGATACAATTTAAGTTCTTGAGTGTATACCTATTTTTTTCTTTGGTTTTTATAAAACTTGACATTGAAAATGACCTTTCACTCAATGTACTAGTTGGACTTATAGTGTACAAGGCGTTTAATAATCTGGCGATGTTTTGAGTCCTTTTGCCGCTCTTATCCATACATAAAAAATCAAAAATAATTTTTACTGGAATATTTTAGAAATGCGTCACTAATTGGGAGTTTACTCTTACTTAAATACAAAATTAGAGTATTCAGGGATTGAACACGTCGTTCTGATATACGTCTTTTTACAATTTCATATAAATTTATTGATAATTGGTTTTGAATTGTTGAAAAGTGTTTAAGTAAAAATTTAAAAATACCTTCAGAAGAGTTTGCAGAAAGTTTTTGTATAGACATTTCCAAAGGTTTAAGGGAGTCACTAAGCACAGACAAGGTTGCGATATTATCTTCACTAAATGGTGTCAGTCCTAAGTCCAATAAAGTATGATTCACACATTTGTGCAATTTTAAAAATTGAGAAACCATATTGGCCATAGAATTCCAGCGGTGCTTAACATCATGGATAAGTTGAAGCTCCTTATTAAATTGGTCTTTTACAAACATTTTTCTTTCGCTTTTCAGCCGACTTATTAAACATTGAAGATTTATAAAACTAACAATTAGGTTGTTCGGCCGAAACAATGGAAAAAAGCATGTATGAGTACACATTTAACACAATTATGAATAAATTTAAATAAAAACAAGTACAGAAATTTCAGTCAGTTAAACTGACTGATAAATACCATCACCCAATATAATATATTGTTTAAGTCTTGGGTTATTGAAAATAATCGATTTGTAATTAAAACCAGTTAAAAAGTTTCAGTCGGGCAACCCGACTTACATTTACCCTTACCCTCAGTAAAACAAATAATTTTCTATTTTATTGATATTATTACTCGATTTCTAAAGTGGGCGGAGTGGTACATTTATATGGGAGGTACGTGAAGGGGTGTGTTTAGGCTCCAGATTTATCCTCCATAACTTTATCCTGTTATAGCTTTACTAAATACAGAATTTGCGCACGATTGCGTTGGGTGTACTGATATTATTACTACATCCCAAAAGTGGGCGGAAAGGTACATTTGTATGGGAGGTACCATAAGGGGCGTCGCTAGACTTCCGATTTTTTCTCCAAAACTTTGTCCTGTTATAACATAACAAAATACAGAATTTGGGCACGATCGTGTCGAGTGTATTGATATTATTACCCTATTTCTAAAGTGGGCGGAGTGGTACATTTGTATGGGAGGTCCCAGAAGGGACGTGTCTAGACTTCCAGATTTTTTCTCCAAAACTTTATCCTGCTTAAACTTTACCAAATGCAGAATTTGGGCACGATCGCGTTAGGTCTTTTAATAATATTAATCGATTTCTAAAGTGGGCGGTACCAGACGTGTATGGGAGGTACCAGATGGGGCGTGAATAGACTTCCAATTTTTTTCTCTAAAACTTTATCTTGTTATAGCTTTACTCAAAATAGAATTTGGGTACGATCACGTTTAATTTATTGATATTATTTCTCCATCTCTACAGTGGGCGGAAAGGTAGATTTGTATGGGAGGTACCAGAAGGGGTGTGGCTAGGCTTTCAAAATTTTTTCCAAAACTTTATCCTGTTATAGCTTTACTAAATACAGAATTTGGGGACGATTCCGTAGGGTGTATTGATATTATTACTCGATTTCTAAAGTGGGCGGAATGATGTATTTGTATGGGAGGTACCAGAAGGGGCGGGGCCATGTAGCCCATTTGCAATACCGTAAGTAGTTTTGAGAAAATAATAACTCGTGCAAAATTTCGAAACATTTGGTTGAGTCTTTCGAATGTTATCCTGCGAACCAGCCGGACAGCCACCCGACAGACAGACAGACAGACAGACAGATAGACAGACGGACATGGCTCAAACGACTTAAAAAGTCATGAATCGAATTTGGTTCAAAGAAACCTAGGGTCTAAAGTGACTCCTTCTATGTGTTACACTTTTGGGTCGTATCAAATGATATATACCTTCATCCCTACGGGTGATGGTATAAATATCGAAGGCCAAAAAAACCGAGATTCGACAAAAAATAACCGGATTATTCGATATTCGAAAAACAGGGATTTAAAAAAAACCGACGGTTTTTATGAGTGGAAAAAACCGAATAGCCGGTTTCTGCAAACCGAACTGATCACCCTATACACACCGCATGAGAGCTTTTTATATTTCTCCATTTTTAACAAGTTGGGTGTAAAACCAGGGCTCTATGAAAAATGCCCCAAATGCAAAATGCCCAAAAAAAAAAAAAACGAAAAATTACCCAAAAAAATTTCCATACAAAATTGGGGAATTTTTCATATGAAAAATCCCCCATAAATTTTGGGGAACTTTTCATTTATTTTAGGTAAAATTTCGTTTTTTAATTTTGGGTCATTTTTCATATGCAAAATGACCCAAATTTGCAGGTATGAAAAATCCCCCAATTTTTTCCATATAATAAAAAATAAAAAAAAATAACGGTGGGGGGCTTGCCCCCCACCGCATTCGTCTTTTAATAATGCTAAAGAGAGAGTATAGAAACTGATAACGACGTATGCGGCGGGGGGCGTGCCCCCCACCGTATTCGTCTTTTAATAATGCTAGATTTGTTTAGAAGAATATTTTTTGGGGTATTTTTCATAAATTTTGTGGGGTATTTTTCATAATTTTTGGGGAAAATTTCGTTCTTGAGTTTTGGGTAATTTTTCATTTTTTTTCGCCCAATTTTATTTTGGGTAATTTTTCGTTTTTATATTGGGGCATTTTGCATTTGGGGCATTTTTCATAGAGCCTAAAACCAGTACAGAAATTTCAGTCAGTTAAACTGACTGATAAATACCATCACCCAATATAATATATTGTTTAAGTCTTGAGTTATTGAAAATAATCGATTTGTAATTAAAACCAGTTAGAAAGTTTCAGTCGGGCAACCCGACTTACATTTACCCTTACCCTCAGTAAAACAAATAATTTTCTATTTTATTGATATTGTTACTCGATTTCGAAAGTGGGCGGAGTGGTACATTTATATGGGAGGTACGTGAAGGGATGTGTTTAGGCTCCAGATTTATTTTCCATAACTTTATCCTGTTATAGCTTTACTTAATACAGAATTTGCGCACGATTGCGTTGGGTGTACTGATATTATTACTACATCCCAAAAGTGGGCGGAAAGGTACATTTGTATGGGAGGTACCATAAGGGGCGTGTCTAGACTTCCAATTTTTTCTCCAAAACTTTGTCCTGTTATAATATAACAAAATACCGAATTTGCGCACGATCGTGTCGAGTGTATTGATATTATTACCCTATTTCTAAAGTGGGCGGAGTGGTACATTTGTATGGGAGGTACCAGAAGGGGCGTGTCTAGACTTCCAGATTTTTTCTCCAAAACTTTATCCTGCTTAAACTTTACCAAATACAGAATGTGGGCACGATCGCGTTAGGTCTTTTAATAATATTAATGGATTTCTAAAGTGGGCGGTACCAGATGTGTATGGGAGGTACCAGATGGGGCGTGAATAGACTTCCAATTTTTTTCTCTAAAACTTTATCTTGTTATAGCTTTACTCAAAATAGAATTTGGGTACGATCACGTTTAATTTATTGATATTATTTCTCCATCACTATAGTGGGCGGAAAGGTAGATTTGTATGGGAGGTACCAGAAGGGGCGTGGCTAGGCTTTCAAAATTTTTTCCAAAACTTTATCCTGTTATAGCTTTACTAAATACAGAATTTGGGGACGATCCCTTAGGGTGTATTGATATTATTACTCGATTTCTAAAGTGGGCGGAATGATGTATTTGTATGGGAGGTACCAGAAGGGGCGGGGCCATGTAGCCCATTTGCAATACCGTAAGTAGTTTTGAGAAAATAATAACTCGTGCAAAATTTCAAAACATTTGGTTGCGTCTTTCGAAAGTTATCGTGCGAACCAGCCGGACAGCCACCCGACTGACAGACAGACAGACAGACAGACAGACGGACATGGCTCAAACGACTTAAAAAGTCATGAATCGAATTTGGTTCAAAGAAACCTAGGGTCTAAAGTGACTCCTTCTATGTGTTACACTTTTGGGTCGTATCATGTGATATATACTTTCATCCCTACGGGTGATGGTATAACAACACCACTTACACACAACAAAGCGACGTCGATTTATTTTTTGTGTGCGTAAATAATAACGAAAAATTATTTGAATAAATTCGTTATATGGAGATTGAAAACGCTTCAATCTTGAAGTTACGGTCGCAAAAATGCTTCGTTATAGGGAAATTCGTTATATGGAGATTATAATACACTCAAAGTAGACCGAAAACACAGTGTTCTTATAATTGCTTCGTAATAAAGAAAACTTCGTTATATAGGAGTTTGTTATAGAGAGTTTCGACTGTATATCATTTCATACGACCCAAAAGTGTAACACATAGAAGGAGTGACTTTAGACCCTAGGTTTCTTTGAACCAAATTCGATTTATGACTTTTTAAGTCGTTTGAGCCATGTCCGTCTGTCTGTCTGTCTGTCTGCTGTCCGGCTGGTTCCAAAACTTTCGAAAGACGTAACCAAATGATAACTTTCGAAAGACGTAACCAAATGTTTTGAAATTCTGCACGAGTTATTATTTCCCCAAAACTACTTACAGTATTGAAAATGGGCTACATGACCACGCTCCTTCTGGTACCTTCCATACAAATGTACAATTCCGCCCACCTTAGAAATCGAGCAATAATATCAATACATCGAACTCGATCGTTCCCAAATTCTATATTTAGTAAAGCTATAACAGGATAACGTTTTGGAAAAAAACGGAAGTCTAGACACGCCCCTTCTGGTACCTCCCATACAAATGTACTTTTCCGCCCACTTTAGAGATGGAGTAGTAATATCAATGAATCTAAGGCGATCATACCCAAATTCTTTATTTTTGTAAAGCTATAGCAGGATACAGCTTTTGAGTAAAATAAACTGGAAGTCTAGCCACGCCCCATCTAGTACCTCCCATACACATCTGGTACCGCCCACTTCAGAAATCGATTTATATTATTAACAGACCTAACGCGATCGTGCCCAAATTATGTATTTAGTAAAGTTCAAGCAGGATAAAGTTTTGGAGAAAAATCTGGAAGTCTAGACACGCCCCTTCTGGTACCTCCCATACAAATGTACCACTCCGCCCACTTTAGAGATGGAGTTATAATATCAATATACTCGACACGATCGTGCCCAAATTATGGTTTTTGTTAAGTTATAACAGGATAAAGTTTTGGAAAAAATATTGGATGTCCAGACAGGACCCTTATGGTACCTCGCATACAAATGTACCTTTCCGTCCACTTTAGAGATGGAATAATAATACCAATACACCCCTCGCGATCGTGCCCAAATACTGTATTTAGTAAAGCTATTACAGGATAAAGTTTTGGAGAGGAAATCAGGAAGTCTAGACACGCCCCATCTGGTACCTCCCATACAAATGTACCACTTCGCCCACTTAAGAAATCGGGTAATAATATTAATATATTAGATTTTTTTTTGTTTTACTGAGGGTGATGGTATATGTAAGTCGGGTTGCCCGACTGAAACTTTCTTACTGGTTTTATTTGCAACAAACACATCAGAGAATAACGGCACTTTAAACAGACAAAAAAGAGAAAGAAGAATATGAAAATAATATGTCTGTTTATTTTACTATCCCCTAGTAATGCGCATGGGAGTCAATCAACGCAACGCTCGCTTACTTTGGATTAATGAAATAAGTATATACGCAGTTAAACGAAATCGTTAATGATGTATACTATAAAAATTATAAATTAGTGAGTACTGAAAGTTTCAGCTGTTATAATCGACGAAAGAATTACAGGAAAGAAGTCTATTGTAGTTTTGCCGAACAAGCGGGTTGTGCCACAATCATATAAACACACAAACAAACAGGCAAACATTCACATTTACATGCATATCTGTAATATTAAAGTGAAGGCAACAACATAAGGCAAACACAACAATAAAACCAGTACAGAAATTTCAGTCAGGTAAACTGACTGATAAATACCATCACCCTCTATAAGAGGTCTTTTAAGTCTTGAGTTATTGAAATTAACCGATTTGTAATTAAAATCAGTTAGAAAGTTTCAGTAGGGCAACCCGACTTACATATACCCTTACCCTCAGTAAAACAAATAATTTTCTATTATATTGATATTATAACTCTATTTCTAAAGTGGCCGGAGTGGTACATTAGTATGAGAGGTACGAGAAGGGGTGTGTCTAGGCCTCCAGATTTATTCTCCATAACTTTATTCTGTTATAGCTTTACTAAATACAGAATTTGGGCACGATTGCGTTGGGTGTATTGATATTATTACTACATCCCTAAAGTGGGCAAAAATTACATTAGTATGGGAGGTACCATAAAGGGGCGTGTCTAGATTTCCAAATTTTTCTCCAAAACTTTGTCCTATTATAACATAACAAAATTCAGAATTTGGGCACGATCGTGTCGAGTGTATTGTAATTATTACCCTATTTCTAAAGTGGGCGGAGTGATACATTTGTATGGGAGGTACCAGAAGGGGCGTGTCTAGACTTCCAGATTTTTTTCCCCAAAACTTTATCCTGCTTTAGCTTTACCAAGTACAGAATTTGGTCACGATCGCGTTAGGTCTTTTAATAATATTAATCAATTTCTAAAGTGGGCGGTACTAGATGTGTATGCGAGGTACCAGATGGGGCGTGGATAGACTTACAATTTTGTTCTTCAAAACTTTATCCTATTATAGCTTTACTAAAAATAGAATTTGGGTACGATCACGTTTGATTTATTGATATTATTCCTCCATCTCTATAGTGGGCGGAAAGGTAGATTTGTATGGGAGGTACCAGAGGGGGCATGGCTAGGCTTTCAAAATTTTTCCAAAACTTTATCCCGTTAAAGCTTTACCAAATACGGAATTTGGGAAATAGGGTAATAATATCAATACACTCGACACGATCGTGCCCAAATTCTGAATTTTGTTATGTTATAATAGGACAAAGTTTTGGAGAAAAATTTGGAAGTCTACACACGCCCCTTATGGTAGCTCCCATACAAATGTACCTTTCCGTCCACTTTAGGGATGTAGTAATAATATCATACACCCAACACAATCGTGCCCAAATTCTGTATTTAGTAAAGCTATTATAGGATAAAGTTATGGAGAATAAATCTGGATGCCTAGACACACCCCTTCTCGTACCTCCTCCGCCCACTTTAAAAATCGAGTAATAATATTAATATAATAGAAAATTATTTGTTTTACTGAGGGTAAGGGTATATGTAAGTCGGGTTGCCCGACTGAAACTTTTTAACTGGTTTTAATTACAAATCGGTTAATTTCAATAACTCAAGACTTAAACAACATCTTATAGTGGGTGATGGTATTTATCAGTCAGTTTATCTGACTGAAATTTCTGTACTGGTTTGGGGACACTTTGCTTCTTTTGCTCACTTACTGACTCTCAGTAGCTGAGCGACGAACATTACTATTCGTGTCATGCGGTCTGTAAGAGACTGATATATGTGTTAGGCTCATCCCGAAACCTGAGAGCGAGAACACGAACGAAGTGAAAAAGAGGGTTGCTGTTCAGACACTAAGCGATTCCGTTACATTTTTTTCGGTCAATTAAGTGAGCAGACCGCGCAGAAAAATTTGATAGAGCATATTTTGCGAGCTCTGATTTTTATTCATTCGTACAATGTGTTTAAACCAGCACATTTGATCTATTTGAATGCGCTTGACTACGTCGATGTCGTTACACAGCTCATGGTTCATTCGATAAAGGTACTTGCCATTAACGATGTTGGGTCTAAATAATTTTCGAAGTATTTTTCTCCAGAACTCTCCCTGAATAGATTGACAACTTGTATCGTTACCCAAGATTCTGCGCTGTAGATAAGACAAGTAGGATCACTTTCGGGTAGAGCTGGATCTTACGCGATGAAAATGGGCTTTGCCAATAATTCGCTTACATAGAGCATATTAACACCACTTTTCTTATCAAGACTTGTCTCTTGATTTCCAGGCTGACATGATTATTTTTGTTTACCAAGGCAGAAAAAATCATCTACCATTTATGGTTGTCAACATTCACGCAGCTTCCCAAATGAGTAGAGTTTGTGTTCGTTATAACAAATAACTTGGTTTTGTCCTCATTAATCACCAGACCCATTTCTGCCGACACACTAGACTGGGCTTTGCATGCGATGGGTAAAAGGCTAATCTCGCGATAGTTGGTACACACACTTGGATCGCCTTTCTTAAGCGCACGACATAAAACACTTAGATTCCAATCATTGGTTATGTATTCCTGTAGCCAAATCGTGTTTATTAGCTGGTGCATGCACGTTGTCAGTTCATTGCCGCCGGCCTTAAAAAGCTATCGGCTCCTGCTAAATTTATTGTTTGTTTATTGTTCTTGTGTTTTTGTTTTCATCGTTTTTTTTTTCAAAATAATTGTTCTTGTTTAAGGAGAGTGACTTATGACTCAACATTGCACCTTGAGTAAATTGCACATTTGCTCCCACTAAACGGATGTTCATTGGCATTGCCAGGGGAACACGTGACACTCGGACGTTGGTGCTGCTTGGAGATAGAGATTCTGGTTACTTCCAAGTGAATAACGATCACCAAACTAAACTTAGAAAATCCCTCATTCCCTAGCCAGAAAATAAAACACAATAAATCGCCCTAGAATGATTTAAAAAGCTATGATTTAAGATTTCGAGGAATTGATATATACCCTTATCCATATTAGTTTGGGTATGATAAGGGATTAAAAATTCAGAGACAAAAATACTTAAGAAAAAACGTTTGGTGACTCATGTCCAAACACCTGGTTACTGTGTGTGTTTTAAAGTCACCAATTATGTGTGTAGTATTGAAGTACTTGCTAGTCTTTAAGTTGCTTTTATAGTAAGCTACACTAGTTCAACTCTATTGTGTCTTCCATATCGCTTTACGTCTCTTCAAATATTAAATAAGATATAACAATACGAATTTCCTAAAGAAGGTAAAGAAGGTCGTGCAAAAACTTTTTGTTGAGAACTAATAAATTCCTATAAGTTTTGATGGTAATAGCAAAAACTTTTCTCTTAACAAATTATACCACAAAACATCAGTCACTCAATCATTGACTGCCTGACACATACACTTTGTGTGAATACACAAAAATACACTCACTATACGTATGATATACGTGTGTATGTACATATTTGTACATCTTGTCATTAGCCATGTCTCTGGTGCCATTCATCTATTCACTCCGTCAGTCATTTAGTCGTTTTGGACTAAAACATCACCAACGTTTTGCCAAAGTCAATAGATGGTAACATTTTTCCGGTAAACTCTATTCCCATTTCATTTCGATGCGGTTCTACAAGTATTCTATGGCAATTTCGTTTGAACCCCTGCCAAGAAAAGTGAAGAAAACCATCTTATCGTTTAATGAACTGCAGAAGTTTATGAATATTTCATTTAGCTTTTTATATTAACATTTTCCTCCGTTCATATTCGTATCAAGAAATACTTAGACGTTGGGGTATGTATGTAATTTGTTCTATATTACATAAAAACTAAGTTTGCTTGGAAAAATACTTTTGGGGTAATTTATTCTGACTATGCCATGGGAATTCCTGGCATGGGCGAATATATTGGGCCAAAAGGAAATATGCCATTTAATGAGACAATGCAGAAAGATGCATGCTAACGAATTTGTTGAGAGCAATTTAAGATGCCAAATACGTTTCTAGGAAATTTATATTTAAATAAAAGATTTCCTTAGACTTTTAATATAAATATCAAATTCTTTAGTCTGCCTAGCTGGACGGCTAGTGAACACGACATATATATTATGCCAAATGGTGATCTGGGTTTGAAAATGGACGATATAACGCAAACCTATCTATTTTTCACTTTAGAATTGTGGAAATAAATATATTTTATGCGGTTTCTAAAATCGTATTTTTTGGTTATTGGATTCAGCTAAAAGTGCCTACCTTTTTACTGTCATTTAGTTTTTTTAGTGTGAAAGTTACAAAAATGTTTCTAGTGGCGAATAATTGTTGCTAATTCGGCAATTCTTCTTTTTGGACATGTGGGTAACAAGACACATGCAGCGGTGAAGCTCTTGTTTGTTGATTGAATTTTTTATAAGCTGAAACGTCTGTTCATTACCTTATTTATATATAAAAATGGTGTGAAAAATTTGTAGTAATATAGTAATTTATCAATTGAAAATGGCTGGGTCGATTTTTCTGAAATTTTTCAGTTGTTCTTAATTGCCAGGAGAAGGTTTACGTGAAAGAAAATTTTGGGGAAATTGTTACGAATGACTTTTCGAATGGAAAAAACAAAAAAATTTTGTTGAAAAATTCGGAAAAACTAGAACTATTTAATTTATTTTTTCGACGAAATTTTGCATATTATCGTATGATTTGATATATTCCGAATGGAACAATAGAAAAATTCAGAGTGGAAAACTCGGAAAATTCCTTGGTGACTATTCGAATGGAAAAATAGAAAATTTTGTTTGGAAAATTATGGAAAAATGCCAAACATTTTAATTTTTTTCGACAAAATTTTACATTTCATCGAAAGTTTTGAAAATTTGGGATGATGTAAATGTAAAAAATTTTGGATAATCATTCCGAAATGACTTTTCGAATAAAAGAATTTTGTGGAAAATTCAGGTAAAACTCGAATGTTTTGAATTTTTTTGACGAAATTTTCCATTGTATCGCTTGATTTAATGATTTCAGACGATGTAAAGGTGGAATATTCGTTGTGATGCTTGGAAACTTTCGGATTATTTTGAAATCTGTATGTGTAAAAATGATGTGGAAAGTAATTCACCAAGTGAAAACAACTGGCTCATTTTGCTCAATTTTTAGGTTTTTATTCAAGTAAATTTCGGAAAAATCCTTCAGAAAAGTCAGGAAATTGGAAAAATCGAAAATTGCGTTTTTGTATGGAATTTTGTGTGTTATTGTTGCGGAATGGCTTTTCGAATGCAAAATTACAAAATTATTAGAGAAAAACTCGGAAAATTTCGGGAAAGCGCAAAAAATTTAAATTTTTTATCGACGAAATTTTGCAAAAGCATGATTTTGAACGATGTTTGAAGATTTCGGGTAAATGGAAAATTTCGGATAAATGTTGGTTGTAGAATTTAACGAGATAAATAATATTTACATAAAAATTATATATTGATATCCTATGCAATATTTATAAATTGGATATTTTTTTTAGAAAAAAATTAAAAATAAAGTTATCCAATTGGATTACGGGCATTCATTCCGTAACGATTTTGTAGCTTTTGGGGAGAGTTATTTGCTTGGATAATGCCTTCTTAACTCATCCGTCGAACCCGTCCGGATGACATGTGCGTGACCATGTGCTGCAATCTGCTGTCGACATTGAGGATGCCAGCGCCAAATTGTTCGATGCAAGATGCATTCGATCGCGAATTTTAACGGGAGCAAGACTATAATCGAGATGATCTGACCGAAAGAGTTTAAACAAATGTGCCGCTGTTAAATGCTGAGTACAAGAACGTGTACGATTCGCCGATGAAGGTTGTTGACGATAAAACGGGAGGCATTTCACGTTTTGGTGAACCGGCATCGCTGTTTGTTTTTGCGGCACAAAACTAATCGAAAAACATTCTTTATCATACCACTCCCTACTGAGTTTATCTGAAGGCATTAAATTGGGGCGAGAAGAAGTTCGCCGGGTCCGCTAGTAATATATAAAAATCTCGTGTCACAGTGTTTGTCGCAGCAACCCTCCGAAACGGCACGACCAATCTTTATAAAACTTCGTTGGTATAGTTGCACACTGTGAGATTTAGTCAATCTAGCATCTCAAAATTAATTTTTATATGAAGTTTTAGAGATATTAACTTGAAATTTGGCACGATCGTTAAGGAGATTATAAGCTTCAATATGGTGAAAGATAACTAGTTCCAACTAGTGTCAAAGGGGACTAGATCCGAACTATCCTCAAAAACACTGGTTGGGGACAATTTTTTTTACACATTTACATTCAATATTTCTTCTTTTTTTTCTCTTCTAACTAAAACTTGTCGATATATTGATATCAGTACCCACATACAACCATTTCTATAAAATGCTTCAAGTTTCGAACTTTAGTTTTCGATGATTCTTTGCAAATGAGAAAAATAAAAAGTTCCAGAGAGCTACAAGCAAAGTTTTTTCTGCTAAATCATCAAATTCATCATTTAGTTGGGTGTCAGACAAAAGTGCAATGACCTCAGAAGGTAAAGTAGAACGCTTGGTTTTTGGGGGCAAACGTAAACATGCAATCAAAGGGTCTGACGTGATAAGCAACCTATGCAATAAATCTATGTTGGTGTCAACTCGGGACGTTTTTCTTCTGAACAGTTCGCGATACTGTCTCGGCTCATTATTGCGTGATTCTTGCGCTTATTCAGAAAAGTTTCCTATGGGAAGAATGTATGAAGATATTAACTCTTTGCATTTCCGTTTTTGTGTACTCGAAGCACTTTCAGCAAACTCTTTTTCTCGCTTTCCGCGTTGCGGTATTTGTTTTGAAATTGATGGTGCGTGATCAAGAGCAAAATCAACAGCAGAAATTTTTTAACTTAGCCAAATAGCATTGTCATGCATAAATCTTGCTTTATCACGGTGAGATTTGCTCCATCGCGATTGAAATGGGAAGCAAAAAATTTTTATACGATCTTTAATTTTGGTATCGTCAACATCTGGTCCAAAAATTGATATAACGTGCTTTTCTACCGCTTCTGTTTTTTCTATTTTCACCTTGCTCAACCAAATCCAAAATAGCTCCTCTCGCGATATTTCACTCATACTAAAAAAAGGCAAAAAATGGGCAGGATTTTATTTTTTAAATTTGTTTTGGGCACATTAATAAAGGTTCTGCTGGCATTCCCATCACGGAACTCCGTGGGGCTTGGAAGTTCTAGTCTATCAAAGATTTGAAAGCTTTAAAATTTGTCTTACCTTTTAGGTGGTTATAAAACAATTTTTTCAAAATACTTGAGTGCAAAAATAAATATTGAATAAAACAAAAATTTTAAGTTTAAGTAATAACCTTCAATACAAAAAATATTTTAGGCCAAAAAAAACACTCACAACTTCGACCTGATCACTCAAACTTTTGTGAACAATGCTGTTATCACGCCAAAAACATTTTTTTATTCTCTTTTGTGTTTGTTTTCGTAACAATTGGGGTTTCTTCTAACGTAAAAAAAAATATGAGCGAGTTACGAAAACATTTTTTTTTTAAATTTCGAGATGCCAGATTGATTAAATCTCACAGGGTCCATCGTGTACAAATGGACCCGTGGACCGGCCGTGGAATAGTGGTTATAACACGCGACTACCATGCGGGAGATCACAGGTTCAACTCCTGGCTCCAGTCATCTTAAGAGAAAAATTTTCTTTCATTGCCGCCTTCCCCTCGAATGTTGTCGAAAGCAACTTCGCTGTATTAGTGTCGAGTCAATCGGCATGTCTAGTAAGAGCTTCTCTAACAGTGACGTTCGCTTTTGTCGATAAACAAGTAGGTGCCGTAAGTTGTGAATCTAAAAATAGAAAGCGTATTAATTCACAACAACGCGAGAAGCTATATCACACCTCATTCATGGGGTGTTAAGGGAAATTAAGTTTAGTTAAGTTTAGTACAAATGGACCCGGTAGTTAGCGCTGGGGTGGATTCATACAAATAGTTTGAACGAATAGACCAAATTAACCAAAATAAGGAATGGATGTTTGTTTGATCATGAAAACAGTATTTTTATATATATGGACCCTGTAGGTGACGCTGGGGTAGTTTCCAAAATGCATATTAATGGTACTGAAACCCAGTATGTTAAACATCTTTGGGTTGAACGTATAAACAAATTTATCTGAAATTTTAAATGCATATTTGAGAGATCATGACAAAACCAGTACAGAAGTTTCAGTCGGGTAAACTGACTGATAAATACCATCACCCAATATAAAATTATTGTTATTATTGAAATTAATAGTTTTTAATTAAAATAAAATTACTTATGTATTACTTTTTGCCAGCTTGTGGAGCAAAACCTTGGCAAAATTTGTATGAATTCAGTGTACATACAAAAATGATATGTATGTAAAAGGGGAAATATCACTTATTTATATGGGAAGTACCAGAAGAAGTGTGTGAAGTGGTAAGGGGTTGCCGCGGATTTGCCCCCTATTACATGATAAATTAACTGACCAATTTTGATTATCCCCTATGTGTCGGTTTAGAAGTTATGGGAGAAATATTAATTTTCCAAACAAGATCATTTAGTATGGGAGGTACCAGAAGGGGTGATCCGACATAGTTCATATTCATACCTGAAACTAATTTTCCCATAATGCTCTGGTGGTCTGTACAGCTGTTTCGGATTCAACCACGAATCCTCATCAGCAGACTTTGGTACAATGATTGCGAAATGTTTGTCAAGTCTTATGCATCAGAATTCACAACAAAATGAGAATTCTTTCTTGAGTACATAGACTCGAAAAACTTCACAACCATTCACTATGAGAAACCATTTGCTAAACTTTTTTCTTGTTTTGATTGTTTATGTTGAATAGATAATTTTACGTTTCCCTGAGGGTAAGAGTATATGTAAGTCGGGTTGCGCGACTAAGACTTTCTTACTGGTTTTTATTTCAAAAACTTTTATCTTAAAATTCAGAAAATAAAAGTTTATTGCGAAATTCTACAGAGCGAGTAAAAATAAATGTATTGGTGTATTTACATTAATTTTATCACGTTTCCTTCATATCGTTTTTTTTCAGTTGAAAATCGATTAATAAAAGTTATTTTCGGTCCCTGATTTATTATTATTCTGTTACTAATGGGCCCATATTCTTTTTGGAATTTAACAAAGTTTCTGTTTAAATTTTACATGATATTTTATTTCTTTGTCTAAATATATGTGTGTTACCCTTTTTGTATATCGTCCCTCCAACGATTTTACATTATTAAAAATTCAATTTATCATTAATTACAATTTCTAATTATTATTCATATATAGATTGCTATGAATTCAAGTACAATGCTGCTTTTACTTTATATTACAATCAACATAAAGCGTTTAATTTTATTTAAATTCATTCAGTTAAAATGCAATAATTACACACATCAGATGCTTTTAAACATTTGTTAATGTATTCCATATTTTTTACAGCCTTCTTGTCTTTTCGTAAAGAGCATTCAAAGCTAAATTAAAAGCACTAAAAGTGGTACAGTTATTTGTTTGAAAGCCACATTAAATATAATGAAAACATCACATGCATGTGGAACAAGGACCGGATCTTCCATTGACACAATTGCGCGCCAGCGTCTCCGTCTCCCGGATTTGAATCGCGCTAGCATGTGCAACTTGGAAGATACAAGTCTTTGGAGGTATGTTGCTAATGCACACATGTGTATTTAATTGATTTGTAGTTTTTCCACTTCGCTTTCTCTGCGAAATTAAATGCAACCTGAGCAATATTATGACAGGTTCCCAACATGTTAAGCAATCATAAATCACTGTAAGAACTGTGGGCGAACTCCCACACTTTCGCCCACTTATATATTTTACAAGAAGCTTATTTTACATTAGCGGTAACACAGACATCACTACTATAACTACCCATCGAAACAGATACATGTCGAGGGATGGAAATTACAAGGCATTATCTTTTGAAGGCCTTCTTTAAAGCCAGAAAAAGTGAATTTAAAGTCAAATAAATTGAGTCAATTGAGTCACAAGTTGTAATTGTGGTCATAATTAAGGACATTAGTAGACGTCATTTTACCTCAGACACGTAATTTTTTGCAACTTTTGATAATAGTCCAAATGAACATATCGAGTTAAAACCTTAATTTATTAACAAAAAAAACCGACTTATCCACTTTGGGACCACAGTATAGTTAATATAACATAGGAAATCATGTTTCGGGGCAAAGACTTCTTTAGTTCTTTCGCAGTAGTGGCGAACATTTAGAAGGGTAATCTGTAAGGCCTTTTGACGTTTTTACACCTAGGCTGGCCTTTAGTAGGCATTAAAAAATACTTTATTGAAGGGAAGGTTGAAAGACAACAAGAGTAACAAATAAAAGACATTTGTTTAGAGGAGTTAACAGTTCCTGTGTCTGTATAAAAAGGCCTGTTGGAAGGATTTTGTAGGTCTTTTTCCCCCCTGGGACATATACACTTACCTACACAATCATACAATCTGCGTACTTTGAGCTCGTAAAAGAATATCAAGCATTTACTAGATGGAAACGGTTTCTTTGTCGTGTAAATGTATGTGTGTGAACGAACATGTTGTGAAGATAAATATAATCCATATTTCGCATGCAATCGCTGAATGCATTATTTTGCTTGTAATACGCTTCGTTACAGTTGCACATTCTATTACTTTGTGTAATATACGGCTCCTTACACACTCGCTAAGACATGGACGTAAACTAGGAAATATACACACAAAACTATGTATTACGAAGGAATCTTTGTACATCTCGCTACAAGATTGCAAAATACAAGCATTTTTTACTCCCACTCATAGATCTCACAACACTGTCATGCACAACCTCTTTGCATCTCTGGGTAGCTGAGCAAAATCAATCCCAGCAGCAGCAATAATATTGTGCCGGCCTTCGGGTATCTGAATATGCGAAAGTTGGAACAAAGTAAACAACAGGTGTTCTGTTTCCGATATAATATCAATAACGTGCATAGATTGTAGCTTAAGGTATTCCTTTTATGGATATTTTTTTTTAATTTTTTAACCAATGGAAGTTAGTTGCGGTGTGGCTCTAAACCTCCAAATTGTGTGTCATATTTCACTATTTGACCAATATGTATCGATTGTATTACAAAGAGATTATACACCTCTAAATGAATTCACTATTTGAGGGTTTTCCAATAAACTTGCCACAAATTCGGTGGAGAAACCAGGTTTGTATGATTTTTATGACAGAAAATGACCGCTATGCGGTCGCACTGATTTGTGGCAAAAAAAAGCCAATTTACACAGTCTCCAGGGGTAGGAAATAGTGGAAAATAGTTAGCAATTCATTGCATATTATTCCAACAGTTTTAATTTATGGTTACTGAAGTCAAAATATTTACTCAAGAATATTCACTCCAAATGAAAGTTGTCACAGATACCGCCTTCTACGGTAGATTGTTAAATTTACAAAAATATTCGGTAGAATCTACCTAATATTAGTAGAATTGTGCACACTGATCATCATCTTATTTAATGTATCTAGGTATCAAATGAATATCTTAGATATGGGCAATTCCATGGTCACATATGTATGCCACAGTTGTACGTTTCAATGAGATGAAAAACAATAAAATAAACTTAATTTATTTAGTAAGCGAGAAGAAATTCACTTAACTGAATGGTCCTAAAATATTAGCAACTAAAGATGGAGATGTTACTTGACAAAAAAAGAAGTTAGTTGTCCCTTTTTTCATTAAACGCAAAAACGACTTTTTCGATAAAACCTTTTTTTTAATATAATTTGGAATATTTTTACATTGTTTTACAATTTGCTAAATTACAAAAACGTTTCTACTTTTTTTTACAAACTATATTATGAAACCCTATTTGACGTTATGTGACATAAATATATTTTTTAATAATTTTTGAAAACAAAATATTTAGTTACTATTAATTTATTTACTTGTAAAGAAAGGTGACGAATTATTGGTCATTAATGTGCTGCTAACTTGTCATTTATTATTAGAGTTTTGTACTGTTGTAATAAATATTTTGTAACAAGAGTGCATTAGCATCATCAACATCATTACTATATATAGAGGCTCTATAAAATAACACTCAATGAAATAAGTCCCAAAAAAAGTAAAACGAATAATAATCTGAAGAATGTTTATTAAAATTGCAATAACATATTATTGCAGATAAGGCCAGAAATGAAGCATGTTACAAAGTTATATATCGTCACCTTAAATGCTAAACAAAGTATCACCAATAAAATCGACATTGAGTTTTTATACCATCACCCGTAGGGATGAAGGTATATATCATTTGATACGACCCAAAAGTGTAACACATAGATGGAGTCACTTTAGACCCTAGGTTTCTTTGAACCAAATTCGATTCATGACTTTTTAAGTCGTTTGAGCCATGTCCGTCTGTCTGTCTGTCTGTCTGTCTGTCTGTCGGGTGGCTGTCCGGCTGGTTCGCACGATAACATTCGAAAGACTCAACCAAATGTTTCGAAATTTTGCACGAGTTATTATTTTCTCAAAACTACTTACGGTATTGCAAATGGGCTACATGGCCCCGCCCCTTCTGGTACCTCCCATACAAATACATCATTCCGCCCACTTTAGAAATCGAGTAATAATATCAATACACCCTACGGAATCGTCCCCAAATTCTGTATTTAGTAAAGCTATAACAGGATAAAGTTTTGGAAAAAATTTTGAAAGCCTAGCCACACCCCTTCTGGTACCTCCCATACAAATCTACCTTTCCGCCCACTATAGAGATGGAGAAATAATATCAATAAATTAAACGTGATCGTACCCAAATTCTATTTTGAGTAAAGCTATAACAAGATAAAGTTTTAGAGAAAAAAATTGGAAGTCTATTCACGCCCCATCTGGTACCTCCCATACACATCTGGTACCGCCCACTTTAGAAATCGATTAATATTATTAAAAGACCTAACGCGATCGTGCCCAAATTCTGCATTTGGTAAAGTTTAAGCAGGATAAAGTTTTGGAGAAAAAATCTGGAAGTCTAGACACGTCCCTTCTGGTACCTCCCATACAAATGTACCACTCCGCCCACTTTAGAAATAGGGTAATAATATCAATACACTCGACACGATCGTGCCCAAATTCTGTATTTTGTTATGTTATAACAGGACAAAGTTTTGGAGAAAAAATCGGAAGTCTAGCGACGCCCCTTATGGTACCTCCCATACAAATGTACCTTTCCGCCCACTTTTGGGATGTAGTAATAATATCAGTACACCCAACGCAATCGTGCGCAAATTCTGTATTTAGTAAAGCTATAACAGGATAAAGTTATGGAGGATAAATCTGGAGCCTAAACACACCCCTTCACGTACCTCCCATATAAATGTACCACTCCGCCCACTTTAGAAATCGAGTAATAATATCAATAAAATAGAAAATTATTTGTTTTACTGAGGGTAAGGGTAAATGTAAGTCGGGTTGCCCGACTGAAACTTTTTAACTGGTTTTAATTACAAATCGATTATTTTCAATAACTCAAGACTTAAACAATATATTATATTGGGTGATGGTATTTATCAGTCAGTTTAACTGACTGAAATTTCTGTACTTGTTTATTGATAACGATTCACTACATCATGATGTATAAAATTTTATACTTCTACTGCCAAAAATAATGAAGATATAACGTAAATACAAAATAACGTATCATCAAGTGCATGATTTTCTGAAACAAAATAAAGTATCATCACCAGGGCAACCGGAAATATGCAACAGCATGTTTTTTTTACAACAAGATATTAACAAATGGGTAATGTATTTACATGTTTCATGGTCCTACAAGTGTTTTGAGACCTATTTGTTAGAGCATATTTTACCCATAAAGTCATATTTCAGCAAATTTTTGTTTTAGGAGCATAATTTAAAAAATACCTCCTTTTTTAAAGCATAATTTATATTTTTTAGGTCATATTTTTTCAAAAATATCCCTTTTTAAGAATATTTTATGATTTTCACATTATTTTTTTTGTTCGTAATAACAAGTGTTTTTGCAACTTTGGTTTTTCAAAATGTAACAGACAAATCTACTACATGTTTTACATAACGTTAATTAATCCTGTTTTTCGCGCTTTCTTATTCAATAAGTAAACAAAACATTAAAAATAAGTACCACCGATTTCAACCCTGGACATAATGCCTAAAGCTAATCCGAAAAAGCAGCAAAACTAAAGGGGGTTTAGAAAAGTTTCCTGAATTACGAGCTGATGGTGGATTCCTCTATTCTAAAATCTGCAGCAAAGTTATTGCAGCAGATCGCAGATTTCAAGTGAAGCAACATGTGGAAAGTGACAAACATATTCAACTAAGTTATAGAAGTGAAAATAAGCAGACCAAACAATTATTTTGGCCTGAATGTTCCGGTAGACTTTCAAAAGAACATTACTTTCAAGAAAAACTGTGCCGAGCTTTTGCGTCTGCTGACATTTCACTTTACAAAATGAGAAATCAAAATATAAGAACACTATTTGAGGAATACATGGACAACCAAGTGCCATCCGAAACAGTTTTTCGAACTAAACATTTAAAAAATATATACAACGACTGCATGACCAATATAAGAGCAAAACTAATAAATCAATTTTTATGGTCTCAATCGATGAAACTATAAATGCAACAGGCAGAAGTGTGGCAAACGTTATAGCAGGCGTATTAAGTTCTGACAAGGAAATTGCAAATGAGAAATTTTTACTACATACAGCAGCCTTGGAAAGGGCTAATTACTCAACAATTGCTCGACTGTGGGACGACGCCATCAAAAATCTGGACGTCAACTTCAATAAGAATAATGTTTTGCTTTTCGTGACGAATGCAGCTCCATACATGGTAAAGGCTGCAAAAGCTATAGTGGAATTTTATACGAGAGTGACAAATGTGGCATGTTTTGCTCATGGTGTCCATCGATTGTGTGAATGTATTAGGAATTTATATGAAAACGTAAATAAAACTATGGCTTATGTGAAAAAAGTATTTTTAAAAGCTCCATGTAGAGAGGAACTTTTTAAACAAATGTTTCCAGACATTCCATTACCTCCAGAAGTTATAACAACACGATGGGAAACATTAAATTAATTACTATGCCAACAATTATAAAGACATTTTAGAGGTCATAAGTGCATTAAACGATGAGGATGCTCAATCCATTGAAACTGCAAAGGATGTCTAGACAGACCCCCAAACTAGACCTGACTTGATTTATATTGCTTCAAATTAAGGTTTTATTGGAAAAAATATTAAAAATTTGCAAACATCATGTCTTACGCTTATTGAACAAGTTTAGGTGAATGAAGCACTTTTAAATTGATAGATAACACAGTGCAACACACTTTTTCGAGGGGTGAGCCGAACCAATAACAAACGATAGCATTTAACAAAACCCTTAACTCCATTTTGCTCCACTACGTCACAAATTATTTTTACAGTGGTTTGAAGTTTGATTTTTTTGGACAAAAGTCGATTACCACAAAAAAAAAACTTCAAATCACTGTAAAACCAGTACAGAAATTTCAGTCAGATAAACTGACTGATAAATACCATCACCCACTGTAATATATTGTTGAAGTCTTGAGTTATTGAAATTAACCGATTTGTAACTAAAACCAGTTAGAAAGTTTCAGTCGGGCAACCCGACTTACATATACCCTTACACTGAGTAAAATGAATAATTTTCTATTATATTGATATTATTACTCGATTTCTGAAGTGGGCGGAGTGGTACATTTGTATGGGAAGTACGAGAAGGGGTGTGACTAGGCCTTCAGATTTGATCTCCATAACTTTATCCTGTTATAGCTTTACTAATTACAGAGTTTGGGCACGATTGCCTTTGGTGTACTGATATTATTAGTACATCCCTAAAGTGGGCGGAGAGGTACATTTGTATAGGAGGTACCATAAGGAACGTCGCTAGACTTCCAATTTTTTCTCCCAAACGTTGTCCTGTTATAACATAACAAAATACAGAATTTGGGCACGATCGTGTCGAGTGTATTGATATTATTACCCTATTTCTAAAGTGGGCGGAGTTGTACATTTGTATGGGAGGAACCAGAAGGTGCGTGTCTAGACTTCCAGATTTCTTCTCCAAAACTTTTTCCTGCTTAAACTTTACGAAATACAGAATTTGGGCACGATCGCATTAGGTCTTTTAATAATATTAATCGATTTCCAAAGTGGGCGGTACCAGATGTGTATAGGAGGTACCGGATGGGGCGTGAATAGACTTCCAATTTTTGTCCCCAAAACTTTATCCTGTTATAGCTTTACTAAAAATAGAATTTGGGTACGATCACGTTTAATTTATTGATATTATTTCTCCATCTCTATAGTGGGCGGAAAGGTAGAATTGTATGGGAGGTACCAGAAGGGGCGTGGCTAGGCTTTCAAAATTTTTTCCAAAACTTTGTCCTGTTATAGCTTTACCAAATACAGAATTTGGGGACGATCCCATAGGGTATATTGATATTATTACTCGATTTCTAAAGTGGGCGGAATGATGTATTTGTATGGGAGGTACCAGAAGGGGCGGGGCCATGTAGCCCATTTGCAATACCGTAAGTAGTTTTGAGAAAATAATAACTCGTGCAAAATTTCAAAACATTTGGTTGCGTCTTTCGAAAGTTATCGTGCGAACCAGCCGGACAGCCACCAGACAGACAGACAGACAGACAGACAGACAGACAGACAGACAGACGGACATGGCTCAAACGACTTAAAAAGTCATGAATCGAATTTGGTTCAAAGAAACCTAGGGTCTAAAGTCACTCCTTCTATGTGTTACACTTTTGGGTCGTATCAAATGATATATACCTTCACCCCTAAGGGTGATGGTATAAAAATAGTGACGTAGTGGAGCAAATTGGAGCTAAAGGTTTTATTACTGAGGTCAAATGCTACCATTTGATATTGGTTTGGGTCACTCCCGAAAAAGCTTGTTGCACTCTTTGCTCAAAAATAGCCTTCTTAACATTTAATTTTGATTTTAATTTTTAACCTTTGACTCGTAGAGGTTATTTGTCTTCGGTGACTATTAGTGAAATTTTGATGAGAATATTTCTATTGAAGATTGTAAGCCTTGACCTCTCTCCAAAGTTGACATTTAAACAGTTTTTCAGAATTGGGCCAAAAATGTCCCATGTGGATGTGAGCTAGAGGTTTAAAATGTTCGAGATAATATTCCCCTGTATGTTTTAATATAGGTCTTTGAAGACATGAAATACCCCAATTGTATTTCTATAGATGATTTTTCATATATTTTTAATCGACTTTTGACCAAAAAAAAAAAACTTCAAACCCCTGTAAAAAAATTGTGACGTAGTTGAGCAAAATGGAGTTTAGAGATTTGGTACTGAGGTCAAATGCTATCGTATAAATTTTTTTTTATTAAATTATATCAAAAAACGTTGGCTTGGAAGAAGTGAAAAGTATTTGTAAAGAATTGTGTGGATTTGCGACAACATTAACATCAACATACGAAGTAAAGGAAATACTGTCCCTTAAATTCGCTCCATTTACATCTGTGGATGTCGAAATATCATTCTCAATGTACAAAAACATTTTTAATAGACAAATACTTCTAAAGTCTGAATTTGAAATAATATTTTTTTTTTAATTTTTAAGCTGTTTTTATTACTTCAAATAAAAATATTTCTAATTCATATGAAAAAAATTGTGTGACTTTAATTTTTTGAGCATGTTTTTGTTGATTTTAAGGACATATTTTGCCATTTTTCAGGTCATACTTTATGCGCATAAACTACGATTTTAAGGGCATATTTCCGGTTGCCCTGATCATCACTAAGGCATCGACAGTGTTGTCTGGAGATCCTTAGTAACAAAATATAAATACGGCTCAATGCCTAATTTTGTGTGGTTGGGATTTATTTCACACCCAATGATGAAAATGAAGTAACTCCATCAGCAACAAAAATAAAATTATGCTTAAAACTCATACAAGAGTCAGTTTCACCAAGGATTTCATGAAGTCAATATGGAGTTATTTCATATGAAATAACAACCAAAAATGTAAGAAAAAAATTTGGGGAATATTTCATTTCTCGTTTGGGCGTTATTTCATTGCTCGCTTTAACTGTCCCCAGATATATTTGCAACCCCAACTGTTTCTCAGAACGTATCTAGCCTTTATCTTCATCCCTTAAGGTGGTCCCCATAATTTATTTTTATTTTTTATAATTTTTTTATGACATCAGCTCCTCTTCAACTAATTTTTCCCTTCTAACATTTTTCCAAACACTCCTACCCCCAATCTTCACTGTAAGGGCGCTTGAATAGCTTTTAGTATCCTTTCTATTGTCTTTATTTAATTTGGTTTGATTTTAACAGTCATTTCTTTTTTCCACCACATAATATGTTTCCGCTTAACGCCACCTAGTTGTGATTTGTAATGTATGGAACGTCGCCCGTTTATCATGTCGTTGACGTTCTATCCATATTTGTTTATTACAAAAAATTGCAATAATTGGAAAAGATACGCTAGTTTAAAGCGTCACCAAGGTTTCATGGTTCCAAAAGAAGATTATATGAGCCATTTAAAAAAAAGAACTGCGATCTATAAAACAAAGTTTCCGTAAAAGTGTTTATTTAATTTGCTCAATACAATAATTGTGTTAGTATCAAGTGCTTGTATACAGATATTTTCTTGTGCCTGTAAGTGAAGTTAAATTACTCTCGGCAAGTGCTCACAATTATAGTTAACTATTTTTTTCTTAGCGGAGATATTAAATTTCATCTCATATCTGGCTGTAAAGAAGAATATTTCTCCAACAGGCTATATTTTGCCCACAAATATTCTCTATCTTGAGACTAATCTCACAGAGAAAAAGGTAAATCATGAATTTTGTTGGTTATTATTATTCTTTTTTTTCTAATGAGATGAATTGTCACATAGGTTTCGCTTTGGATATACCAGTTAGGACACGACACAAAGAAAAATTGGCAAAAACACGGCTTCGCTCTGAGCTTTGCACTACTCTTTCACTGCTTTGGTAATGCGATCTCAATCAACGTTACCCAAGTAAGTTTATCGTTCGTCGTGTCCTCAACTACAACCGATTTTTGTGCGTGAATATCGTAGTTTTGCGGCCGTAATTTGTGTCCACTAGGTTGGAATCGAGTAAATTTGTGGCAAGGAAAGTGACTATTTTATCTGCAACTACGACAATCCCGGAAAACGTCCATAGGAGCCTTTAAGAGGGAAAAAACTTCGTCCTCAGCCAATTCGCTGGAATTGGCCACCGCGGTTGTGAAGTGATTTTTGGTAATGTAATGAAAACCAGAAAAGCAAACACCGAAAGATAATTTGTGAAAAAGTGTGTAATTTTATATAATTTATGAATTTTTAAAAAAGTTACGAAAAATGTTAAAATTTTTAAAAACAAGAGCATTACAAGCAGCTTAAGGCTTAAAAATTATAAAAAAAACTACGACAAGTTTAAATCGTGAAAATTATGAAAGCTATGAAAATTGCAATAGGATAGCATTTTAAAAATTGTGAAAATTACAATTAGAAAAGATTGCGAATATAATTAAAATTTTGATAATAACGACTGGTTAACAGATCATAAAAATTATGAAAATTTCAAGCAGATAAAATTCTGAAAGTTATTTAAAATTATGAAAATTATATAGCGATAATATTTTTAAAGTTATAAAAGAATTGAATCTGTTAAATTGTGAAAATTAGACCCTGTTGGCAATTTGAAAATCATGGAAATTATGAGATTATAAAACGTTTGAAAATTATGTAAATTAAGTCTTTGAAAGTTATGAAAAATGTTTAAAGTTTTAAAATCATGAGAATCACAAGTTTAGAAATTATGAAAATTACAAGAAGTTAACATTTTGAAAATTATAAAAATTACACATCGATAGAATTTTACAAATTATAAAGTTATAAGAATTATGAAATTTTAAAAATTATAAAAATTATCTTAATTTAGGTTTAAAGCAATTTTTTAGTGTTTAAGTGAACAATATCAACCAAAGAAAAAGATAAGAAAGGAAAAATGAAAAGTTTAAAATTTCGCGTGATTAAATTAAATTAAAAATTATAATAATTTGTTCATAAAATTGTTTGTTTTGAATTAGGACCGCTGAAAATTTTACACTCTATGTTTTTTTTTGGTTGGTACATTTTCATGCAAATTTATGTGTTATTTTATTATTATTTAATTATTTTTTTTAGCTTGAGTGTAGATTTGTTTTGTTCAAAAATTCCTGAAATGTTTCAAGTTTCTTTTCATTATTTAGTCATATTATTTCTCATTTAATTCCGTTCTTTGAATGACACAGCCTAATATACAATCAGCCATACATATACTTATGTTGCATACATGCATATTCTGAAACATGTAATGTTGACAGATTAGGTTGTGTGATTTACTAAATGTTGCGGATAAATCTTGTTGCGATAGTGTTTGAATTCGCAACATCTCTCACAAATAATATTTTAGCAACATAATATCAACATATCTCTGCAAACGATTGTTAGCAACATCTCTTACAAGGTAAAGGAGAGACTTACACCAGCATCAACTACAAGATCGAACTCAACGAAAGTACTTTCAGCGAGGGAGAGACCAAAGAATAATGTAAGTAAGTCAATGAACTCTTAATTTTTATATATTGTTTTCCATATGTTTATTTACACATAGTTTCGCTGGTAATTCCTAAGGGTGACCAGATGAAAATAAAACAATAATCCAAGCTAATAAATGTTAGACTAGAAAATTTCGGTTAATTTGCTAATAATTTGAGTTAAACAAAAGTAACACAGAAATTGTTGAAAATAATGAAAAGGGATAAACAACTTAAACATTTCTTGAAGGAATAATTAAAAATTTTGGAAAATTTGCAATTATTATATGTTTTACTTTATTTATTTTTCATTTTTAACTAATTTTTTTTCTAAATAATTATTATAAAGATTTTCATGGTTCTGTTGTTTTACGTTAAGATTGTGTTTTATATGTTATTATTACGTTTCGTTTGTTAAATAAAGTTAAGATGATTTCCGAGTAGAAAACTTTTAAATTTCTGTTTGACCACACTGTGCTGAGCTTGTTAGCAAATATTGGGGTCACAAGTTATCTCTTTCTGGATTCTCTTCACTTAGTGACCATGGTTAGGTGGGCTCTTACTGCAACTTTTCAGAATGTTGCGTGGATATGGACAGTCTCTCACTTTATTTCCATTTTCCCTGTTATCTTTAAATGTTTCTTTGTATCTTTCTATGTGCTTTTGTATCTTATCTGCTAGGTTTCTGTATCTTTCTATAAACTTTTCATTCTCTCTCTCTAAATTTCATTCCCTCTAATGTTAACTAACATGCACGCTTACATAAATACTTTTATAAGTAGCGAAGTGGTAGTGGTAGCTTTGAGGCAAGGACCCCCCCTTACGACGAGCAATAAGGCTGGAGCAATAGCGTGCAACCGACTCAATTATGCTTCCAATAACATCTTTCACATTTTCAGTTAGATTCGTTATATGCTACATCACCATAATCGGGGTGAAAAACAAACAAACCCTATATTAGATTAGATTTCAGCATTTTCCACAAAGGACTGCTAAAAATTTTGCACTTTGGCAGCTAAACTATGTTTCCAGTAGACTGCCATTACTTTTATGATATCATACCTTTTGAACAATTAATAAATAAGTTTTTTACCTAATTTTAGTACCATCCCAATTTATATTAATAAGCATAAAAAACATAAAATGTAAAATTTTTTTCATTTAAGATAAGAAAGATATTTTTATTAAAATTTTTAATTTTCCATAAAGTCTTTCGAGTAGAGATGGGCACTTGAGTAGATTTGACTCCAGTTCAAGCACGCTTACGTGATTAAAATGGCCACTCACGCACGCTTACGCTCGAATATTTTTTCGCTACTCACGTCCACGCACGCTCACGTGAGTAAATTTTGTACTCACGCACATGCACGTGGGCGTGAATCAGACAATCACGCCAAATAAAAAGTGAAAAAAAATGTTTGTTATGTGTCTATAAATACACTGTGCGACACACAAAATATACAGGCGTTCTTGTATAGCAATTCTGTTAGGCTGGACTCCATAGAGTACAGAAATACTAATAGTTTTTTGTGGTCACTTCGTTAATTAATGTTTTTATAGCAAAATTTATTGAAATGACGATATTCCTAAAATTACAAGTTCAACAAATTTTAAGCCTTCGTTTTATAAAAGGTTACCTCTATTTTAAACGTATGATTTTCACCTTTTATTAAAACAATAATTTTGATAATTAGTTAAAAAATAGCTCAATTACAACATTTTAAGTAAAAATAACGGTGAAAAAATTATAAATTTTTCATTTTCTCCACGCTGTAAGTTTATTCTGAAGCATAACATTTTTGCCCAATATTAAAGTTAATTGTTGAAATGGGTAAGATTATAAAAATCGGTTGAAATATGAATCAGTTATGCTAATTTTTGACTTTCTTTGAAATATCTATGTGAAAAGTTTGTTATGATACGTATTTGTACAAAGAGTCACACACGGTTTTTTTACCTCAAAGGAAAAACCATAAAAAGACGCGAACATATTATTACAAAACTTAGAATTTTAGTGCAGATTGTCTCTGGTTCAAAATACGAAGATGTGCCAAATTTCATAAGGGTCGGAAGCAAAATGCGGCTTTTAAAGCTGTCAGGATGTAAATTGGTTTATATTATTCGAACCAGATATGGCTGGCCTTTAACAAATGTACTTCTGGGTCAATTAGAATGCCATGTGCAACATTTCGTAAATATAAGTAAAAAGATATAACATCTGGAGGAGTATTTAGTCAAATCGGGGAACATATATATGGGGACTATATCTAAATCTGAACTGATTTCTTTCAATTTTAATACAGATTGTCTCTTTCCCAAAAGACGAAAATGTGGCAAATTTCATTGCGTTTGAAGCAAAAAGTTTGTAATCTACCACTTTTCTTCTTTTTGGCGTGGCACTCCCATATTTACAGCACATTATCTTTGAAGTCTCAAGATTTATCAGTTAAAGTTTCAAATCGATATCTGATGTAGTTCAAAAGTTATGATTTTTGGAACGTGTTTTCCCATAATGAGCCACTGTGGAACGGCACAAGGAGAAAGTAAAACAGGCGAGACAGCTATTTAGGCGAAAAAAACATCAGATGAAGGAACGGGAGAACGAGAATATAGAGCGATACAGGAATAGAGGTGAGGCCCGAAAATTTTACCAGAAAGTAAGAGCAAATGGATACGGTAATGGCCTCCCCTCCTGTAAGGAGAAGGATGGTAATCTGGTCGACGACGCACATAGAAGTATTTTGATGATCTGGGCGGCCAAAAATATTTTAATTGTTAATTAAGCTGATAGTAACGTTTGAAACATAGGCAGTTGATTTTTATAGTAAAAACAGTTATATTTTCATATATTGGGCATTTAAAACATACAATTTCCATTTTTCTTTTTTATTCGCCGTCATCGCTAATTTCGTCATTCACATCACTTTCAGCTGCTAGATTCGGTTGAGCTGAGAGCAACATCTCTATAGTTTCTGGCAGAAATGAAGAAAACTTCGTTTTATTTTTAGTTGTTGATGCACTAAGAAGTAGATCTGAGTTCAAGGGAAGCCTATTTAGGATGTCCTCATTGCACGATTCTCTGGAGAAATTTCTTGCAAAATCATGCCTGCAAGCTCGAAAATGTTTTTTTCAGGCCTCAGCTGCCTCTTCAGACAGTTGCCCTATAGGCAGTAACGCATTTTTATTATTTCCGATCCTTGTATGAGTACTTTATGTAGTGTAGGTGTTATTGGGTGCCAAGGATACAATTTTACATATGGTTGTGTAGTTGTTCTGTGACAACAAAAACAATTTAATGACAAATACTCCAGTAGCAAAGGCTTCCAAACGAAATCGACGCATTGTTGTAAAGGACATTTTTTGTTATCGCTCCCAAATTATCATTTTTTTGCATAGGATTTCCTATTACTTCTTGGTTAATTAACGGATCATAAGAAAAAATTATGAATGTTGCTGCTATTTTTGAATGACGCTATTAGCGAGAATGTGAAAAAAAATCACATATTTTGATTTTCTTAGGTATGAACTTAAATTAATGGTTTTTTGGGCATCCGCGATTTTCCGCTGCAAAACTTTTCTGAACTTGTTAAATAAGGCCAAAAAGTGTTCATATCAGTCGCAAGACTTGCGGGATCTAACAGGATACCTAAACAAAAATCTCCAAAAAAATCAGCATTATTTTGGTCCTTACTTGCCGACCATTTAAAAAATTTTTTAGGCAAAAATATTAAAGAAATATATAATATTTGAAAAATCCCATGCCAATAGATTCTGAATCCATCAAATCGTCAATCACGTCAAATCGTAAAATCAATCAATGGGTTTGAACTTTAGTTGTTTTTGGGTTTCTTGCAATTAAAGTAACTTGTAATTGTGGTTTTTCGTTACAAGGAGTGTTCCCTACATTTCCCAATCAATTTAACGGATATATTTTAAACTTGAGATTTTGGTTTTTGGCCGCCCAGATCATCAAAATACTTCTATGTGCGACGGCTTAGATTGCCCACCAACAAGTCAAGCCGAGGTAAGAAGAGCAATATCGCGGCTGAAAAACAATAAAGCAGCCGGTGCCAACGGTCTGCCGGCAGAGCTCTTCAAGTCCAATGGCGAGGAGCTGATAACCAACATGCACCAGCTCTTGCGCACGGTTTGGCTTAAAGAGTGCATGCCCGACGATTGTAATTTTAGCGTATTATGCCCTGTGCTGAAAAAAGGTGATCCAAGTGTGTGCTCCAATTGCCGCGGGATCAGCCTTTTACCCATCGCTTATAAGGTCCTGTCGAGTGTGCTATGTGAAAGACTAAAGCCAGTGTTATCTAACCTGATCACACCGGCAAATCCTGGAAAAGACCCAAGAAAAACAGATCGATACCTACTATCTTTTCGCTGCCTTCGACAGCCCGATACGGCAGAAATTACTCGAAGCCATGGCTCAGTTTGATATTCCAGCGAAGCTGATACGCCTTTGCGGAATGACGCTGACTGACACGAAGTCTTCAGTGAAGATTGGCAAGGACCTTACGGAGCTATTCTATACCAGACGAGGCCAAAAACAAGGCGACGCACAGTGGCACCGCCCCATACATTTCTTGGAAAAAAAATAGAAGGAGTGTTCGTACAGCAATGAAATTTTGCAGAAACACTTCTCTGGGCTAAATTAAGAAATTTTGGAAAAATCTTTGAAAACCGCCTACTGCCACCCACCTTTCATATAACTGCACTTGCCAAAATTTTTATTTTTGGACCTAGGTACACGAAATTCAGGACACTTCATAATTGAGTTTTCCTTATGAAAAAAAATTTTACATATTGGGGATGCCACGCCTACTTTAGATTTTACGCCCATTGAAAGTTGTAGATTTTAGGTGTTTTTCTTCCCTGTCTAGAATCATATGAAAATTTCATATAAGTTAAGAAATGTTAAATTTTATTCAAAAGTTAAACATGTGTTGTCTCCATACAAAAGAAGAGAATATCCCCAACAACCCTCCTCGAAAGATATTAGCCTTAAAATACACCGAAAATATCGCACAAATACATGCATTAAATCCGATGTTACTAAAAGGGACGGTATTTGGCGGTAAATTTTTTTTCTTAATTGAAAGTACAGACTCGGACCTTTCATTTTTTTATAGTTAGAGGGCTAAGCAAGGCAAAGCACATAAAGTTTTTTTCCATCAAAAAGTGAAAAGTTGATATTTTTTAGTATAATTTATGATAAATTATAATTATTAGTTTACTTTTCCAATTTCAATAATTTTTTTTTATTATAAAGTAAGTGCTATTATTTGGACAATAATTTTAATCTAATTTCATAGAAAAAATTTCCGTTGACTTCTGTTAGTTTTTTCAACTACAAAATTTCACTATTCATAAAAAATTTTTTGAATTATTCTTATCCAAATAGTTCTTTACAAAACCACATCATTAAAATTTTGAAATTGCATAGTTGGAAAACACTATTTTTTCCACAGAAATGCCACTGTGCGACGGCCTATAGTGCGATCTCTTCAACGTAGTGATGGAGATGATAATGAGAGTAAATACAGTAAATACGAGTGGCACTATATTCAAAAAAAAGCCACATGCTACTAGCGTACGTTGACATCATCGGTCGAAAACTGCGGGATGTGATTGCAGCCTTCTCAGGTGAACGAGGACAAAACGAAGTTATTAGTTTCAACGAACAATGAATCTACTCGTTTGGGAAACTGCGTGAACGTTGACAACTATAATTTCGAGGTGGTAGATGGTTTTGTCTACCTAGGCTCCTCCATCAACAAAACAATTAATGTTAGCCTCGAAATCCGGAGAAGAATTCTGCTTGCTAATAAATGCTACTACGGACTAAGCAAGCGATTCAGTGACAGAACCCTCTCTCGACGAACAAAACTCCAGCTATACCAGATACTTGTTCTACCTGTCTTAATGTATGGTTCAGAATTCTGGGTTATGACACAAGCGGATGAATCGGTTCTGGCGGTATTAGAGAGAAAAATACTCCGTAAAATATATGGGCCCATCATCCTTAACGGAGAGTATCGGCGTCGTATGAATCATGATCTGTACGAGCTGTACACTGACATTGACGTGATCAGACGCATTAAGGTGCAGCGGTTGCGTTGGCTAGGTCATGTTGTACGCATGGACGAAAATGCTCCAGCTCGAAAAGTCTTCGACAATGAACTCGATGGACAGCGCAGAAGAGGGCGACCAAAATTCCGTTGGAAAGACCAGGTTACTGAGAACCTAACATAACTCGGTGTGACTAACTGTGTGACTATTTTTTTACGTGCGGTATATAATCCACTGGGATTGCAAAGAAGTACCAGCTAAATAAATAAATAAATTAATATGGAAATAAATAAATTAAAGCATTCATGAATATATAACATCAAAATAAAATATAATAATTTCATAATAATTATTATAATAATTTTGTGTAAAAAAATATCAATATTTTCTCCACTTAATAGACTTCTTCTTTCTTCTAATATTCTTTCTGACGTAGAAAACACCCTTTCACTTGCAGCTGAACTGCATGGGATACAAAAAATATAAGCTGGTATGGTTTGTAAGAGAGGAATGCCCCAACTGCCTTCCAAAAATGTTAAAATGTTGCAATCTCATTTATTTTGTATACCCTTCACCACGCGCATAAACAGTGTGAAGGGTATATTCATTTTGTTCTTCCATTTGTAACCCCCATAAGGAGGCGTGGTAGGTATGACAATATCTATATATATTAGGTTGATTCTTATTTGGCAAAAAAAATGTTTTTGGAATTTTTCATGGGCCAAGTTAAAATTTTATTAAGACGTATAAAAAAACTCTATGTGAATTTTTTTAATTTTTTTCTTAAAGGTTTAGGGGTCGCTACCGGGATTCGAAATTCAAAATTTTACCGTCATCCTGAGAGATAAGCTGAATAACTCGAGTAAACCTTAACTGATCCTTATGAAAATTTTTCAGTATTAATAATTTCCATAACGAAGTAATGGAATGTACCACCCCTTCTGGTACCTCCCATACAAAATTACCTATTTTTTTATAATTAATATTTCTCCCATAACTTTCAAAAGGGCAGATGGATGGCATTTAAACTTGGTCAGTTTAATTACCTTTTAATAACAGATAAACTCACAGAAAATCAAAACCTTTGTCACACCCCTTCTGGTACCTCCCATACAAATGACCAAATTAACCCCCATATTTTTACCTACATATCTTTTTAGTAAAAATACTGAATTCAATAAAATTTTGTGTAAGATGAACACATGCCAAAATTTGATTCGTGAGTGACTATGGACTATATATGCCAACCCCTTCTGGTACCTCCCATACAAAATTACCTATTTTTAGACAAATTATTTTTTACCAATAATTTCCAAACGGACACCTGGATGGCATTTAAACTTGGTCAGTTTAATTACCTTGTAATAACAGATAAACTCCCAGAAAATCAAAACCTTTGTCACACCCCTTCTGGTACCTCACATACAAATGACCGAATTAACCCCCATATTTTTACCTACATATCTTTTTAGTAAAAATACTGAATTCAATAAAATTTTGTGTGAGATGAACACATGCAAAAATTTGACTCGTGAGTGAATATGGACTATATCGACCAACCCCCTCTGGTACCTCCCATACAAAATTACCTATTTTTAGACAAATTATTTTTTACCAATAATTTCCAAATGGACAGCTGGATGGCATTTAAACTTGGTCAGTTTAATAACTTTGTAATAACGGATAAACCGCCAGAAAATCGAAACCTTTGTCACACTCCTTCTGGTACCTTCCATACAAATGGCCGAATTAACCCTCATAGTTTTACATATTTATGCTACTTACGTAATTCGTACTACATATTCCAAAGAATGTCGAAAAATATTTTACAAAAATTAGCATAACTCAATCATTTTTCCACCGATTTTTAAAAACTTACCTATTTTAGAAAGCTACTTTAATATAGCATAATACAAAAATAAAAAATATACATTGCGCTGCTTCATGATCATCAGAGAGCGTTGAGAAAATGAGAATTCGCACTTTTTTTCCGAGGTTGTTTTGCTTAAACAGCCGCCGTTTCACTATTTTTAAACCGATTTTAAAAATTATTTTTTTTAATAAAAGGTGAAAGATGTAAGCTTTTGAAGATCGGTTTACAAAGAGAAGACTTATGAATTTTGAAACTTGTAATTTTAGGAATATCGCCATTTCACTTAATTTGCTATAAAAACATTACTTAACGAAGTGACCGAGAAAAACTAAAAGTACCACTTTACTCTATGGACTTCAGTCTAACAGAAATGCTACATGAGAACCCCTGTATATTTTGTGTGTAGCACAGTGTAATTATTTCTTTGGATTGGTACTCATTTGGGATTCCTTCTGCAAAAGGGGTGTATCAAATAATACGGTTTTCTAAGAATTTGTCTACTATGTATTAAGAGATAATTAAGCTGAACAAATTCTAACATATTATCCAGCTGTCTTTTTGGAATTTTTGGATCAAATATTCATTATCCAAAAATTTTTATTTTATAAGGGAGGTGCCAAAAGGGGTGGGCACTTCGCCCGTTTACAATCCCATTAATTTATTTTGGAAAATAGTAAAACTGGCACTTTTTAATAAGGATCAGTTAAAGTTTACTTAATAAATAAGAGGAACTTTTATAAACAAAAGTGGTAACAGTTATGGTCTCTGGAAATTATTTCATTTTCTTTGGGATTTATTTCATAATGTTTTGTAACCTATTTCATTTTCTTTGGTACTTATTTAATTGGAACTTATTTCTTTGAAATGAGGATTTGTTAATTTTTCTTGAAATTCATGATATTTTTATTTTATATTTTCATACCATCACTATAGTATGCAAAACCGGACACCGGCATCCGGTTTTTTTTTTCAAAACCGTCAGCCAGTTTTCACAAAATATCAAATTTCGAATAACCGATTAAACCGGTTTTTTTTTAAATATGCTCAATGCATTATTTCAATAACAAAAAAATATGCTCTATAACGATAAGAAACATAGTTTTTTACGACATATATTGAATATATTTTCTGTCACAGAGTAATTGGCTAATATTAGAATGCGATTTTAGGCAATTTGACTTGTCTTTTTTTTATCTTGTGTTAGGAGACAAAATCTCAGAAAATCTATTTAACACACAACTTCTGAAACCTCCCATACAAATGATCAAATTCACCCTCATAGTTTTACATACATATCCTTTTTGAAAGTTTACAGAATTCAGTCAAATTATGCCAAGGTAAACGTTTAGGTAAGTAAGATTTTCACGGTTTTGCTACATGTCTCTAGACCTCTGGTATAATGACCGAAAGTCCTATCTACAACCGTTTACGCTCCACAAGCAGGCAACTAAGAATACATAAGTAATTTTAATTAAAATTAAAATAAATATACCGAAAGAGAGAAGAATGAACTACAAATCTGATATTGAGAGCTAAGCAATGAACTACAGACACATCATCTGTAAGAACAATAGATGTAAACTTTAGTGAAATTTTTAAATTTGTATGTTAATGACGTTTTTTGTTACTTGTAAGTTTTTCTATTTTTTGTGATGTATAGACAAATAATGACCCAAATGACCTTGAGCTCGGCTAATTATTTCAAAAGTATTGATGAAAACAGGTCGAATAAAAATCTGAAATATAAAATCGGTTACCTTATTACCTTTTATTGGGTGATGTTATTTATCAGTCAGTTTACCTGACTGAGATTTCTGTACTCGTTTTTATATTTTTTGAATATAATTTAATTTATCTTTAAATTTATTTACGGTTGTGCAAAGAGTTAGTGCGTCGAAAACTGCCGCCGTCGCCTTTTTCTATCCGGCGCGGCCCATCAGAAAAGACAAAAATCGGCGGCGACGCACAGTGGCTGAAAATCGTTTTTCATTGGCCAAAATTCTGTAACTTTTGAACCGATCAAAATATTGAAATAATTTTAAATGGATAGATAATTAGTTCAGCTTGACTCAGTTTTAATTACATTTAAATTGATTCAGGACTTTTTAAAGAAATCTAGGTCAAAGTTCAACTTTTAGATTAAAGTATGGATTTATTATTTTTTTATTCATTCAAAAATTTAATATTTGGAACTTATTAATAACTAAAAATTTTTTTTGTAATAAGGGAAATTTTGTAATGTTACACTAAAAAAAAAATTTTACACTAAAAAAAATAGTAAAATCAACTGGTGATTTTTTTTTTTGCATAATACACAGGAAAATTAAAAATTTTTTGCTGTCAAATTTGCAAATTTGTCTACACTCAAAGAATATTTACACTTAAGAAAAAAACTTAAATCTATATATATAAAAATGGTGGCAAAAATGTATAGTAATTCATCAATTGGGAACGGCTGGGCCGATTTTGCTCAAACTTTTTTTCAGTTGTTCGTTATTGCTAGGAGCAGGTTTATGTGAAAGAAAATTTTGGGAAAATCTTCCGGAAAAGTCGGAAAATTGGAAAAATCGAAAATTGCCTTTTTGTATGGAATTATGTGTGCAATTGTTACAGAATGGCTTTTCGAATAGAAAAATGGAAAATTATTGTTGAAAATTGCGGAAAATTGCGAAAAAATTCCAAATCGTATGATTTGATAATTTTGGACGATTTAACAGTGAAAAATTTTGGATAATTATTCCGAAATGACTTTCCGAAAGGAAACATAGAAAAATTCTTGGTGGAAAACTCAGAAAATTCTGAAAAAACTTTGGATTTTTTCGGAAACATTTTGCATCGCAAATTTAATTTTTGTGTAACATTTTGTGTGAAATTGTTCCACAGTGGCTTTTCGGTTGAAAAAATGGAAATTTTACATTTTATTGTGCATGATTTAAATGTGAAATTTTGGGATAATCATTCCGAAATGAATTTTCGAATGGAAAAATAGAAAAAGTCTTGTGGAAAACTCGGAAAATTCTGGAAAAAACTCGAACATTTTGGATTTTTTCGACGAAATTTTTCATTGTATCGCACGATTTGTTGATTTTAGACGACGTAAAGGTGGAAAAATAGTGTGATCCTTGGAAAAATTTGGTTTTTTGTCAAATCTATATGTATGAAAACGGTGTGTAGTAACTCATCAAAAGAGAACGACTGGCCCATTTTCCTCAATTTGTATTTAATTGTTCGTAATTGGTATTAGGGTTTTCACAAGATAGTTTTGGAAAAATCCTTCGCAAAAGTCGGGAAATTGGAAAAATCGAAAATTGGTTTTTTATATGGAATTTTGTGTGCAGTTGTTACGGAATGGCTTTTCGAATGGAAAAATAGAAAATTCTTAGGCAAAAATTCGGAAAATTCCGGAAGTGCAAAAAATTTGTTTTTTTTATCAACAAAATTTTGAAATTTTCACATGATTTGATGGTTTTGAACGATGTTAGGTTAAATGTTGGTTGGTAACGAGATACATAATATTTAGATAAGAAATCCGTCGAACCCGACCGGATGTGCGGCAATCTGCTTTCGACGTTGGTTATGCCAGCGCTAAATCATTCGATGCAAGATGCATTAGATCGCGAATTTTAACGGGAGCAATACTTTAATCCAGATGAGCTGACCGGAAGAGATCGAACAAATTTGCTGCTGTTAAATACCGAGTACATTTACTTTCTCGATGCTCCGAGTGGGACAGCCAAGACATTTTTTTTTGTCGATTCCGGCAACAATTTGGTCAAGATCTCAAATAACGTTAGCCGCTACACCCTCTGGCATACCTGCCACATTGTTGGAAGGCATTCGAACTGCAAATTCCGCTTTAAAACTGTCAAAGAATCTTATCACGGTTGAAAAGCCAAAGCACACAATGACCAAGAATGATGATGCGGGAATGCCAAATAAACATTTCGGATGAATGCGCGATAACGAATAAACGAGCTTTGGAAGTAGTTGACTGAACGATAAAGGATTTAAGAGGGGATTTAAAACGATTTGGTGGGGCTCAAAATGTCTAATGCTGCTGATTTACTAAAACCATGCTTGAAAACGTCGTCAATGTCAAGAAGTTGTAATTGACCCAAAAATTAGGGGCTTATTCCAGAACCTCCCATCTTCTGCTGAATACCCGAAACAACTGCAAGAGCTTGGCAATGGGAAAATTCGGGTTGATGTTTTGATTGAATTGATATCGTTCCCTGCAACTGTTTGCCAGTTCATATAGTTGAAAAAGTAACTCATGACATTGCACAAAATTATAAAAATCTCGATTGGATTAATTCACGGGCAGTATGTTACTAGAAGCGAAGAATAAAGATATCAACAGCTAGAATTTCAAATTAGAAAGTTAAATCGCTTGAGAACTGCATTCGTACAAATTGTTTACAGCGTGACCGTAGAGGATGAAGCGACCAACAATCCGACCGAATTTTACACTAGCTTAATGTGCCGCATAATTTACAGATAAAGGTGAGATCGATCATAATCATATTGCGGAATCTGAATCAACCGAAATTGTGCAATAGTACGGTCAAGAATCTGATAAAAAATGTCATTTCAGACGATCATCAAGAACAAATTCAAAGAAGAGGAATCAGATAATCAGAATCAGATAATTCCAACTGATCATCCATTCCAATTCCCCGACGACAATCAATAAATCGCAAGGCCAATCGTTGGAACTATGTGAGATTAATCTCGAACTTCCCTGTTTTACGTGCGGTCAGCTGAACGTTGGCTTTTTCAGTTTTGGAGAACCGCATTCGTTGTTTGTTTTTGTGGCGGAAATCTAATTGAAAAACTTTGTTTATCAAACATTCTCTACTGAGTTTATCTGAAGGCATAAAATTGGGGCGAGACGAAGTTCGCCGGGTCCGCTAGTAATCTATATATATAAAAATGGTGGCAAAAATGTATAGTAATTCATCAATTGAGAACGGCTGGACCGATTTTGCTGAAATTTTTTTTCAGTTGTTCGTAATTGCCAGGAGAAGGTTTATGTAAAAGAAAATTTTGGGAAAATCCTCCGGAAAAGCCGGAAAATTGGAAAAACCGAAAAATGCTTTTGTGTATGGAATTTTGTGTGCAATTGTTACGAATGATTTTTCGAATGTAAAAATAAAAAAATTTTGTTGGAAAATTCGGAAAATTCCTGAAAAATTCGAAAAAAATTTAATACTATTTTTCGACGAAATTTTGCATTTTGACGTACGATTTGATAGTTTTGAACGATGTAACTTGCGAAAAATTTCGGATAATTATTCCGAAATGACTTTCCGAATGGAAAAAGAGATAAATTCTCGGTGGAAAACTCGGAAAATTCCGAAAAAATAGAATAATTTGAATTTTTTTCGGCAAAATTTTCCATTTCATCTCCTGATTTGAGGTAAATCGCAAATTAAATTTTTGTCGGTTTTCGAATGGAAAAATAAAAAATTTTTGTTGGAAAAAATGCCAAAAAAATTCTTTTTTTTTCGACAAAATTTTGCATCTTATCGTATGTTTTGGTAATTTTGGGCGATATAAATGAGAACAATTTCGATTTGATAGTTTTGGACGATGTAACTGCGAACATTTTTTAGATAATTATTCCAACATGACTTTCCCAATGTAAAAATAGACAAATTCTTGGTAGAAAACTCGAAAAATTTGGATTTTTCGAATAGGACATGGTCGTTTTTAGGGAGAGTTATTTACTAGACTAATGCCTCCTATTAGACAATCAAACTTTGGACGATGTACGTGTCATGCTATAATTAGTCAGAACGTCCGTAATAATCAAACGCAAAAGGAACGTGCCAAAAAAATGAATGGAGATGTTCCCATATTGCACAGTATCGCGCTGCACAATAACCACCTCAAATTCGACAAAATGTTACTAGAAGAAGACCAGTCGTAAATATAGACTTGAATCACGCTGCTTTTGAATAAGATTCCACAATAGCCTACAAAAATCTTCGCTTCGTTGATATCGGTTCATTGTCTGTTGTATGCCAGCATTGCAATGCATTGAAGTTACAATCGTAAACTCCCGGCTTATGTTGCGCTGGTGGCAAAGTGAAATGGCCGTTTTGACTCATCCGCCAGTGCCATTGTAACATATTCCTTTCTCTATGGAAATACAATCAATCAAAAAATTTCCTGGCAAATACACAAAAATATGACGGATGCTTTCAAATGCCGTCATTTGGAGCCGAAGTTGTTGATCAACCCGGCGACAATCCGAGTTAAAAGGTAATGACGTCTCATTACACAGTGGAACAGTGTTCAGTAGTTCAGATAGTATTACTAGAGCTAAGTGAAAAATATTTTTCTTTGCAATAGTTTGCAAAAACATTTTATTTCTTTTCTTTGCTTAAAAAAAGAAACGAAGACATAATATTTAACGAAATTAAATATTCTAGGAATATCTAAGGCAAAGTGTAAACTGAGGTAAGGTTTTGCCCAACGTTCGAGTGTTTCCGAAAAAGTTTGATTTTGTGTCAGTGTTATTATTAAATACAATTCCTCCCATTTTGCTCGAAATTGCTTCCACACATTCAGGTTCAAGGGCAAATACATCATCGAGCGGAAGCTTTGTTACCACCACCAAACGAAGATCATAAGTTCCTTAAGATCTATTTCGTAAGACGTTTTCTGTAAAATTTTCATTTTACACATAACTTGGTTTAGAATTAAGGTATCGATTTGATCACATTCCATATGAATATCGACGGCGTGCTACTCATTTCGAGGTGAGATACCAATCTATTTAAGATGAATTCCCAACTGTATCCTTTTTGCGCTCGAACATTTTTTTTAGGAGATAACTGCATTTAAAGTTGTTCATATGAATATCGACGGCTTCACAGCTATTGCAGGGTGAGAATGTGGAATCACACGATATTGTTCTCAAGCGTCGGGAGACTCATCGGTCATATGATGCACTTCAATACCCGTTGATGTTCTGCCGTGGGGAGCGTATCAACGAGCTTTGGAGGCAGTTGACCGAAAGATGAAGGATTTATGAGGTGATTCGAAACGATTTGGTGGGGCTATGATATTTCTGTCGGACGATTTTTGTCAATCGCTTGGAAGTTTGTGGGATCAACCTCGAATTTCTCAGTTTTTCGCGTGTTGGCAAACTGTCTTCATTGTTTGTTTTAGCGCCGGAAAACAAATTAAAAAACATTTATCACACCGCTCTTCACTGATTTCGATTAAATTAAAATAAGTCACATTAAAATTTTAACTATATGTGTTTTAATATTACTCTGGAGCTTATATGAAGGCGTTAACTTGGAACGAGACGAAGTTCGCCGAGTCAAAAGTTGTATGGCAAAACAACGTTTGCCGGGTCAGCTAGTATTATCTAAAAATCTTGCAATTACTACAGAAAAATGTATTATTTTAATGTCGCGATTACTGTTATTAAATTGTTTGTGACTTTGGTTAACCCTAACATTTGATAATAGTTTAACTTTGAAATAGATAATATGTTATCTGTAGAACCTATTGTGATAATTTTATGAGTTATTTTTTTGCTGATCAAAAAAAAAGCCATAAAACCCTTTCGCAGGTATTATATTTAATTATTTTAGATTCATGTAGTTTAAAGTAAATAAACATAAACTTTTAGGCAAATAAGTGAAAATTTAATACACCAGTTCTTATAGGGCTGATCGATGTTAGCTTGCGAGTAGATACCATTTATTTTTGATAAAAAAAAAAAAAAACAAAAAAAACACCTTTTTCTGAAATTAAAAAAAAAATAGTTGAGTTTGACAGCACACAAGAAAAAAACTCTTGTCGAACAGTGTTATGTACATAATATACTGCACTGAGTATTCTCTACGGGAAATGAACCACAACAACACCAGTTGTGAACCGGTCCTAGGTGCAGAGAACCGGTGAGTTTCATATGGGGTTGGCCGCTACAGCGTCAATTGAAATCTGACTGATACTTTGTGATGAGTCTTGAACCAGACCTTGATGGACCAGTTTAGTTTTGATTCAGAAGTTCGGTCCTTCAATCAATCGCAAAATTTATTCCACAGAAAAAAAATCACTATCTATATATATAACCAGTACAGAAATTTCAGTCAGGTAAACTGACTGATAAATACCATCACCCAATATAAGATATTGTTTAAGTCTTGAGTTATTGAAATTAATATATTTTTTAAATAAAATTACTTATGTATTATTTTTTGTCTGCATGTACAGCAAAAATATACAAAATTTGACCTATTTGTACAAAAGGTACAATTAGGGGCAGCACAACGTGTCTGATTTTTTTTCGTAAATCAACGTTCAATGATCGCTTACCTTGGCAAAATTTGTCTGAATTCAGTGTGCATACAACAATGATACGTATGTAAAAGGGGAAATATCCCATATATTTATCAAATAGTGTCAAATAGTAAGGGTTGCTGAGGCTTTGCCCAAATTTGATTATCCCCCCAGGTGCCGGTTTAGAAGTTATGGGAGAAATATAAATTTAAATTTTCGAAACAAAGTCATTTTGTATGGGAGGTACCAGAAGGGGTGATCCGATATAGTCCATATTCATTCCTGATTAAAATCTTCTTAACCGTACACCTTACGCAAAATTTTACTGAATTCAGTGTACTTACAAAAAAGATATGTATGTGAGACTATGGGGGTGGGTTCGGTCATTTGTATGGGATGTACCAACAGGGGTGTGTCAAATAGTTAGGTTTTCTGAGGTTTTGCCTCCTATCAGAAGATAAATTTACGATCAATTATCATTTCCCTCCAAGTGTCCGTTTGGAAGTTATTGGAGAAATATTAATTTTCCAAAAATAGGTAATTTTGTATGGGAGAAGGCGGGAACCGACATAGTCCATGTTCGTTCCTGAGTCTAATTTTCAGAAGCGAACATCATACCCAAAATTTGAGTGAATTCAGTGTTCTTACAAAAAAGATATGTATGAGAGACTATGGGGGTGGGTTCGGTCATTTGTATGGGAGGTACCAGAATGGGTGTGTCAAATAGTTAGGCTCTCGACCAATATTCATTACCCCCCAAGTGTCCGTTGGGAAGTTATGGGAGAAATATAAATTTTCCAAAAGTAGGTAATTTTGTATGGGAGGTACCAGAAGGCGTGATCCGATATAGTCTATTCATTCCTAATTCAACTTTTCATAAGCGAACATCATACGCACAATTTGAGTGAATTCAGTTTACTAACAAAAAAGATATGTATGTAAAACTATAAGGGTTAATTCGGTCGTTTGTATGGGAGGTACCAGAAGGGGTGTGGCAAAGGTTTCGGTTTTCTAAGGGTTTGTCTAATTTTGCAGGATAAATAAACTGACCAATTTCAAACATCCTCCAGTTGTCCGTTTGGAAGATATGGAAGAAATATTAATTTTCCAAAAATAGGTAATTTTGCATTGGAGGTACCAGAAGGGGTGCGGCTATTCAGCCCTTTTACAATCCCATATGTTCGTTTTGAAAAATATTAATACTGGTAAATTTTCATACCGATCCGTTAAGGATTACTCGAGTTATCCTGCTGACCAGCCATCCAGCCAGACAGACGGACATAGCTCAATCGTCTTAAAAAGTCCTGAAACGAATTTGGTCTTAAGATACTTGGGGTCTAACTCGAGTCCTTTAATGCGTTACACTTTTTTTCGTATCAAATGATATATACCCTCATCCCTAAGGGTGATGGTATAAATATGGTGGCAAAATGTATAGTAATTCATCAATTGAGAAAAACTTGGCCAATTTTGCTGAAATTTTTTTTCAGTTGTTTGTAATTGCCAGGAGAAGGTTTATGTGAAAGAAAATTTTGAAAAATCCTCCGGAATAGTCGGAAAAATAGAAAATTGCTTTTTTTGTATGGAATTTTGTGTGCAATTGTTACGAATGGCTTTTCGAATGGATAAACAGAAAAATATTGTTGGAAAATTCGAAATAATTTTAAATTTTACATATTATCGCATGATTTGATAATTTTGGATGATGTAACTGAAAGATTTCAGATAATTATTTCGAAATGACTTTCCGAATGGAAAAATAGAAAAATAATCGGTGGAAAACTCGGAACATTCCGGAAAAACTTGGATTTTTCGGTAAAACTTTGCATTGTATCCAGGGACTGAAAATAATTGTTATTATTTTTGTTTTGGAAGAAAAGGTTACGATAAAATGAGCTTTATTTGTTTTAGGGAATATTTAACCATTATAGTAAGATATATATTATTTTAGACACCATAACCATTATAAATGAGAAATATTTTTTTTTGGTTATGAATAACCATTAAAGCAACCAAAAAGTTTTTTTGGTTACTAATAACCATTATCGAAAAAAATATTTTTTTTGGTTATCAGTCACCAATTTGATATATAATTTGAAATGAAAAAAGTGTAACGCATTAAAGGAGACGAGTTAAACCCCTAGTATGCTAAGACCAAATGTGTTTCAGGACTTTTTAAGACGATTGAGCTATATCCGTCTGTCTGGCTGGCTTGTGGGCACGATAACTCAAGTAAACCTTAACTGATCCGTACGAAATTTTAGCAGTATTATAATGTCCAAAAATAAAGTTTGTTAATACATATTATTACTCTAAAATGGGCGGAAGGAAGGGTGCATTTGTATGGAATGTACCAGAAGGGGCATGGGAAGACCTCATGTTTTTCTCAAAAACTTTATCCTTTACTAAATACAGAATTTGGGCACGATCGCGTTGTGCGTATTGATATTGATTACGCGAAATAACCGATATCTAACGTACGCACTTAAGCTACGCACAACAAAACCCATCTCAATTCAGCGCATAACCTTACCTACCTCTAACTGCAGACGAAAGATCGAAAGAGTTAGTTCAAATTTTTCCTGCCACCCGTGAAGAACGTTTAACCCTTATCCTGTATGGGTCAAAATTGCCTAAACCTTTTTCTATTAACTCTGGACTTTCTGAAAACTGATTCGTGAAATTTTCTGATTTTTTGGCCTAAATTTTGTCTTAAAAGTTCAATTAAAACATACCACGAATAAACTTTTTTTCCCTACATTTTTTAACTGTTATCAAATAACATACCCCCCTTCCAGTGCCGTATAAAGTGTTACATTCAGATCAATTGTGAAGCAAGGAAATTTTGTAATGAAGTTTTAACACGAATTTTAAATCCCCGTGCTTTTCTCGCATTCTTCTGAAATTTAAAACATGTAGCCCAACATATCCAATCCCGTAAGTAATTTTAGAAAAATACTAGCTGACCCGGCAAACGTTGTTCTGCCATACAACCTCTGACCCGGCGAACTACGTGTCGCTCTTAAGCTAATGTCTTCATATAAGGACAGTAGTAAACACAGATAGTTAAAATTTTAATGTGATTTATATGAATTTAATCGAAATCAGTGAAGAGCGATCTGATAAACAATGTTTCTCGATATGTTTTCCGGCACAAAAACAAACAATGAAGAAGGCGGAGTTCCTGGCACATCTAGAAAGTTCAAAAATTTTGTTGGATAGTTGGTCGCCTTATTCTCGTGGATCACGCTGTCAACGGATTTTAATTTGGATGTGGTGATGAGTTCCTCCTTCGACGTATAAGCTCGCAAAAATTTCCCGGGAACGTCATCAATCCAGTTGAAACATCAACAGGAATTCGGCAAGTAGCTGTCTTAAAATTCAGTAATTCAGTATCCGATGGTTCGTTTTGCGACGTGATTCTCATGTTCGTTGTCAATTTCAACTTAATGACACGCCGCCACAAAGACGACGATTTCAGGCATGCATTAATTTCATCAGCAGCAGTAGATTTTGGGATGACTGAAGCGTTTGGAAAAAATCGCATAGCCCCACCAAATCGTCAACTGCTACCAAAGCTCGTTTATGCGTAATCGTGCATGTGGCAGCAATACCAGAGGATGCCACTGCTAACACAATTTCGGATCTTGACCGAATTTTTGCCAGAATCGAATCCTACACGTTTGTTTGCTCAGCATTCAACAGCGGCACATTTGTTCGCACTCTTTCAGTCAGCTCATCTCGATCAGAGCCATGTTCTCGCTGCAATTCGTTTTGAATTGAATGCATCGTGCATCGAACGATTTGGCGCTTGTATTCCCAATATCGACAATAGATTGTCGTGCGAACTCTGCAAATGCAAACGTTGGCAATCTTCTCGAAATGTGGCGACTGATTGAAACGAATAAAATTGAGACGCTCCGTTTCGACCGACGATATCTTAACAGATGATTGTCAACATCTTGCCGAGTCATCAATCGATACGCATAAAAATTCATTGAAGTAACCATTTTACTCGTTTCTTCTCCTGAAATATCGAGAATGAAAAATAAGTGATGACTTGGTTAACAAACCTTTCGCTCTACTGACCGTCTTTAAATTGAGGTGATAGCCATCCTCTCCTCGACAGAACATCAATGGGTACTGAAGTGCAACATATGACCGATGAGTCTCTTTTATGTGCTGCAGTTTTCCACCATCCTGACGCTTGCGAACAATATCGCGTGATTCCACATTCCCCCCAACAATCACCACTGCGACTTCATTTATAGTGGGAGCACTGAATTATCTTACATGGCCCCCAGAGGGTCTTTTGTCTGCTCTGATAATGATCGTGTGGTCGTTAGAATGCATTGTATCCATTGCGGGTTTGAACAATTCTCATGCCGATAATTTTTCAATTGTTCGCTCTTTTCGCGTTTAATCTTTAAACATAATAATTTACACAATAATCCGAAATTTCTCAAGCATCATAACGAATTTTTCACCTTTATGTCGACTGAAATCATTAAATCAAGCGATACAATGCAAAATTTCGTCGGAAAATCCAAATTTTTCCACCAAGAATTTTTCTATTTTTCCACTCGAAAAGTCATTTCGAAATAATTATCCGAAAGTTTTCACATTAACATCGTCTAATATTATTAAAAAAAAACTTAAACTTAAAATTTTCATTCACATAAACCTTCTCCTGGCAATAATGAACAACTAAAAAAAATTTGATCAAAATCGGCCCAGCCGTTCTCAATTGATGAATTACTATACATTTTTCGCACCATTTTTATATAAGTTGAAATTGACCACAAGTTGAAATTGACCACGAACATGAAAGTCGCCTGGCAGAACCTTCCATCGTCTTCCGAATTCTCGAGGCAACTGCTGGCGCTTGGCAAAGCCCAAATTCGTGTTGATGTTTCGACAGAACTGATATCGTTCCCTGCGAAAGACCAACTCATCACTAAAGTGTTCCCCGGCATTGCACAAAACTATAAAAATCTGGATTGGATTAATCAACAAACAGTATTAGCAGCGAGGAATAAGTACATCGATAGCTTGAATTTCATTTAAGAAAGTCAAATCTTTGGAGAACTGCATTCGTACAAATCTGTTTACAGCGTAACCGACGAGGATGGATCGACCAACAATCAAACCGAATTTTTAAACTCGCTTGATGTGCTGCATAATTTACAGATGAAGGTTGGATCGATCATAATCATATTGCGGAATCTGAATCAACAGAAATTGTGCAACGGTACGCGGTTGTCCGTCAAGAAACTGATACACAGGGATTTAACCGACGATCGTCAAGCGTAAATTCTAAGAAAATGAAGTCTTAATCTCACGAATGGCGATTGTTCCAACTGTACATCCATTCGAATTTCCAATTCAATTGGCATTGGCAATGGTAATCAATAAATCTGGAATTTCCCAGTTTTTCGTGCGGTCAGCTGTACGTTGCATTTTCACGTTTTGGAGAACCGCCTTTGTTGTGTGATTTTGTGGCGGAAAACTAATTTCAAGTTAATTTCTTACCACGTGGCAAAAAACATGGTTTATCATATCACTATCTACTGAGTTTATCTGAAGGCATTAAATTGGGCGAAACAAAGTTCGACGGGTCCGCTAGTTTAATATAATAATTGAAACATCGCTACTTAACCAATCTCAGAATAATTGATACCCCAATTCCAGTGGGGTGTTGCCACGTGGTAAGAAATTAACTTGAAAGTCGTCATCAATTACACACAACATCTTTTTCAGCTAATCAGCTCTTGGAAAAAGGTATATATTAAAATTATGTGGCTGAAGAGTAAGACACCTCCCGTAGTTACAAACTGAGAGATATGTTACGGAGTATGTGTTATACGACGCCTCATGAAGCTGTTGTAACCATAGTGAACAGATGGGATAAAATGTTTCCCAGCCCAAGCGTATGTTATTTACGAGTACGGGTTCATACATATACATTTGTACACGTATGCATATATACAACTACTTATGCATATGGATCTAGTATTTGGGTAGAGAAAGCAATTGGAAGTAACTACAATTATAAGGGTAAAGATTTTCCCCACAAAATTAAATAAAAATATTTCCCTTTGAATCACATTTGAAATAGCTAAGTGTGTTCACACGCTTCTTATTGTATAGCCACACAACAGGAACAAAGGTTATCGACGTCTATAACAGCCCTTTCCAGTTATAGGTCCAAGAAGTCGTTTTGTGCGACTCGCGGATGATTTTGGTAAAAACGTAAATAGTTCCTTGTTATGAAATAAACACAATTTCCAAATACTTTAATACTTTCTAGATTAAATAAAAGAAATACGCACAACACTCACTGTTCGTTCAATAGAACTAAACTACATCAGATTTGGAAAAAGATTTTCCTTAATAATTTTTTTTCTAATGAACGCGGATTTTCTTTTGGTTCTAATTACTCTACTTTATGATGATAAACGTAGAAAAATTTCGTAAGAACAGTTTCTTTTTATTAAATTATTGAAAGTTTCCAAAAGATCCCATTTGGTAGAAACAGAATTTTGTCCTTTTGCTACTGATGAATCTACAGATATTACTGAAATTGCTAAAATGTCAGTATTTGTTAGATTTTTATCTGAATTTGAAGATGCAACAGTATCAGTGGCGAACTAAAGGAGGGACTTAAAATTTATAATCCTAAGGAAGGAGAACTTTCGAAATGTAAAAGTTGGAGAGGAATTAAGTTGCTCAGAATGATTAACAAGTTTATTACCAGCATACTCAATAAACGATTGACAGACGCTCAACATCCGCAGTGAACAGCTGTTTTCCGCCCGAAAAATCTGGTGTTCATATTAATAGCCGGAGAATATTCACGAAATAATCGATAAAACGACGATTACCCTTGTATTTGATATTCGTGGGATTCGAAATGGCGTTTGATACTCTGCAATTTTTCTCCACAACTTTATCCTGTTAAAGACAATATACAGAATATGAGCACGATCGCTTTGGGTGTATTGATATTATTACTTGATTTTTAAAGTGGGCGAAATAACACACACATTTGAATGGGAGGTACCAGAAGGGGCGTGGCAAGACTTCGTCACTTACTTCGTAATCAAGCTCGCTTTAAATTTCGCTTATAATGTAATTGCAACCGAAATGGCACTTACTGACCTCTTCCCTTACTTTGTAAGCAAAAGCGCACCGATTGAACGGCCTATGACATTCCTGTGTATATGTAAGGCGGAACATAAGCGAGAGATTCATCACTGATTGCTACTAAATATAGCTGACATCAACGATTACTTAATGGGTATTTAACCGCTGGATTTGTAATATGTAGCATCTCCATAGTACATTTTCTCTTATAATTTGTCTCTTGCGTCAGTATTTGTATGTCGTTAAAGTTTGGTATGTGGCCGGTCAATGTGCAATGGGCCGCAAGGGCTGTTTTTTGTTCGAATGGTTTGTCCAGGGCTCTTTGGTCCGATTTGTGTGAAGATAGTCAAGTTTTTAGTTTAGTTTTAATTGTACCAACATATACCTTCTGACATATGTTGTCTCTGTCTCCATTTCACCTAATTTTATAAACCACAGCAGATTTCTCTTCTGGGGAATGGGGCTTTGCTCAGAGGTGGAAAGTTACTGATTGTTACTCACTTGGGAGTGACCAGAATCGATTCCTTTGTGGCACTGTCCACGCAGCTAACTTCTTCCGGTCTTAGACCAAGTATTCCCTGGGCAATGACTTCAAAGCAACCGCTTAGAAGTTAGCTAAAGTTAGAAGGCATTACAACCATGTATCCTGAATGGTCAAAGAGACGTCTCAGGAAAGTAGGCTTGAACCGCTGAAGCATGGTTGCATCGTGGGATTGGACGTGCAGATAGCAGCCGTATTACCAATCTAGGAGACGAGGGTTAGCAACCCACATCTTCCGAAAACTAAATTGCGAAAATCCATAGCGTCTGTTCCATATTGGGCGGCTTCCTGGTCAGCGTCTGCCTCAGAATGAGCGGCTGAAATGTTTCCTGGCAGTAGGAATAAAATGCAGAACCTGGTGGGCTGGGCTTGCCACCCGCCACCAGTATAATGGCAGTGAATAAAATGAGAAATAAGAGAAAAAGAAACCCCCAAAATGTTGACGACTACCGCAAACGTTTTAAGGACCATGATTTGAGAATATGCACTTGGAATGTTAGAACTCTTTACCGACCAGGTGCCTCTATTCAACTGGCGGATGTCCTCGAAGAGTATAAGGCTGACATTACTGCTATACAGGAAATACGGTGGACTGGATATGGATGCTCGCGGATGAGGATGTGTGACGTGTACTACAGCTGCCACGCGGAAAAGCATGAGTTTGGTTGTGGATTTGTGGTCGGCAAGAGACTACGACACCTGGTCTCTAGGTTTACTCCTGTCAGTGAACGAATCGCCACCATAAGACTAAAGGCAAAATTTTTCTACATCACGCTGATATGTGCTCATGCTCCGACGGAGGAGAAAAGTGACGAGGTCAAAGACGAATTCTACGCCCAACTTGAAGAAACATATGACCGTAGCCCGGGCCATGATGTTAAAATCGTGCTGGGAGATTTTAATGCCAAAATAGGCCGGGAGAATGTCTTTAGCCCAACAGTCGGAAAATTTAGTCTGCATACTGACACATCGCCAAACGGAATCAGACTGATTGATTTCTCTGCAGCAAGGAACATGGTAATTAGCAGCACACGATTTGACCACAAAAACATTCACAAAGCAACGTGGATATCTCCCGATCAAGTAACGAGAAACCAAATTGATCACGTGGTAATCGATGGAAGGCACGCGTCAAGTGTCTTAGACGTACGAGTGATCAGAGGTGCGAACATCAACTCGGATCACCACCTCACTGCAGTGAAGGTGCGTACTAGGCTAAGCAGAGCCAAAACCCTGCGTAACCAGGCACAGAGAAAGCTGGACATCGCTAAACTGCAGACCGCGGAGATAGCCAACGCTTATTCTGACCAACTCACTCAACTACTTCTTGATGCTCCAACTCCCGAAAATACTAGCGCGCAATGGCAACATATTGCCCACTCGATGGAAAGGACTGCGCGGTCCGTACTAGGGTATGTGAAGCCCTTTAACGATAATGCCTGGTACGATGACCAATGCCGCGATGCCACCCGGGAACAAGATGCTGCTTACAGGGCCAAACTGCAGCCAATGGCAACGCGAGCTGTTCATGAAAAGTATAGGGAGAAGAGGCGGGAGGCGACTCGACTCTTCAGGCGAAAAAAACGAGAGCTTAAGGAGCGGAATAATGTGTGTATTGAAGATTACAGGAACAGAGGTGAAGCCCGAAAATTCTATCAGAAGATAAAAGGAAAGGTACATGGAACAGGTCTTCCCTCCTGTAAAGACAAGGATGGTCATCTCGTTACTGACTCCGAGAGCGTACTGAGAATATATAAAGATCACTTCTGCAGCCTATTGATGTGTGAAAACTCGGCTGATGAAGACTGTGCACCAATCCTAGATGATAACATCGAGTGTCCACCTCCGAGCCAAGCTGAGATAACAACTGCCATATCCCTCCTAAAGAACAACAAGGCCGCTGGGGCTGATGGTCTTCCAGCTGAGTTGTTTAAGGCGGGTGGAGATGAGCTTGTTTTAAGCATGCAACAGCTCATAAAGAACATTTGGCTTCAGGAGAGCATGCCAGAGGATTGGAATCTCAGTGTGCTATGTCCAATCTACAAAAAAGGTGACCGTAGTGAGTGTAAAAACTATCGTGGAATTAGCCTCTTACCCATTGCGTATAAGGTCCTGTCTAGCATACTGTGTGAACGTCTAAAGCCAATTGTGGAAAACCTGATTGGACCTTATCAGTGCGGCTTTAGACCAGGCAAATCCACGACGGATCAGATATTTACACTACGGCAGATTCTTGAGAAAACCCATGAGAAGCAAATCGACACTTACCACCTCTTTGTCGATTACAAAGCTGCCTTCGATAGTCCCATCAGGCATCGACTATACGAAGCCATGTCTGAGTTCGGTATTCCTGCGAAGATAATTCGTCTCTGCCGGTGTACCCTTACGAATACCAAATCCTCTGTTCGGATTGGCAAGGATCTATCTGCACCATTCGATACGACGAGAGGTCTTAGACAGGGTGACGGTTTGTCATGTATGCTGTTCAACATAGTGATGGAGAAGGTGTTAAGGAAAGCAGCGGTTAACATGTCTGGCACCATATTTAATAAGAGCCACATGCTGCTCGCATATGCCGATGATATCGACATTATCGGTCGAACGATGCGAGAGGTAACAGCTGTTTTCACATCAGTTGAAAGGGAGTCAGCAAAAATGGGTTTGGCAGTGAATGAGGACAAGACGAAGTTAATGGTATCATCGAACAAAGTGTCCACCCGTTGGGGACGCAGCGTGAACGTTGAAAACTATTGCTTTGAGGTAGTGGATGAATTTATCTACCTTGGATCCGCCATGAACAAGAACAACAGTGTCAGCCTCGAAATAAAACGGAGAATAGTGCTTGCTAACAGGTGTTTCTTTGGACTACGCGAGCACTTTATAAACACCACCCTATCTCGAACTACCAAAGTCCAGCTGTACCAGGTACTAATTTTACCGGTCCTGTTGTACGCCTCCGAATCTTGGGTGCTTACACAGGCAGATGCAGCTCATCTGGCGGTGTTTGAGAGAAAAATACTCCGCAAAATATATGGACCCATTTGCGTAAACGGCGAGTTTAGGATTCGGATGAACCATGAGCTGTACGAGTTATACCACGACATTGATGTCGTCAAGCGGATCAAAGTGCAACGATTACGCTGGCTAGGCCATGTCGTGAGAATGGATGAGGAAACTCCAGCGCGAAAGGTATTCTATCAAGACCTCGAAGGACGGCGCAAAAGAGGGAGACCGCGACTACGTTGGAAGGACCAGGTGGAGGAATCACTGACGCTGCTTGGTAGGACTGACTGGAGACGGTGCGCACAAGATCGAAGCGAATGGAAATCTTTGATCATTTCGGCCTCTGACTTAGGCACTAAGATATAAATATATATATGTGTCAAGTTGTTTTAAAGGCTAATAATAATAAAAGATTTCTCTTCTCTTCTTCATCTAAATATGGCAATTTATTTCCTGTTTCTGCCTCCATAGTGAATTGCATTTGATATCAAACGAAACAAAATTAGTTTAAAGGTTAACTGAACATAAACACAGCATTGTTGATTTTTTTTACAACTTAAACGATATTTCTGAAACTACTATGCGGACCGTTCTTAAATTATTTAAATATATATATAAGTGCCTTAATTTTTGACATAGCGTTGTTATATCGCGAAAAGTCGAGCTATTAGAAAAAAAATAAGTGCAAATAACTTAAAAAACAACATTAAATTCTTAATCAATAAATACCTTGTTCCCTTGTGTAATAAATCCATGAAGTCCAGCCGTTTTGCCATTTGAGATGCATTTTAAATTGGAAGTTATAACGTATCTCGAGGCATACCATGTTAACAGCTGTTTTAATTCAGTTGCCCTATACGGATGTGAATCACGGAATGCAGATCGTTGCCAGAGCAATTCAAGTTGTCATTAACCGATGACAAATCCTTAAAATCTTCTGGCCAAACGCAATAATCAATACTCAGCCTTGAGCACACACTGGGGAAACCCCAGTCAAAATTGAAATCCGAAGGCTAACTTCCGATAAACTAGAAATGTCATTGAATCGAATCTAAAAGCAGTCGCAGAAGACGACGTCCAAGTTACACTTGGATATGGGAACAGCTAAACAAGCTGAAACTTTTCGCAACATTTGTCAAGACATTACCATTAGAAAAATTCATTTAGGATTGTGTTTGCAGGTCCCTCGTCCAGACAAATTTGTGTTAAGTACACTTGGGTATCTTTTTATGCTGTGGGTACGTTCCCTAAAAATTTACATAAAAAATACTCTACTTTCACATAAAAGCAGGGGACGCGCACAAAATTAAATAAAACCGCAGAGCAAAATTCATAATTTTTACTTTTCTTTCGTAAAAAAAACTACATATGATCGTGGCGTTGCTTTAACTGATGGCTCGTAAATTTAAACGAAAAGCAGCTCTCAACGGAAAGCGTAATAAGAAAAACGCCAATTGATAAAGCGCATAAATTCCAATTCGCATAAAAAGTAACCTGTGGGTACCCTCACACTTCCTTTAAATTTTGGTACGCGTTCTCTAATTTGAAAAAACTTTTATTTCTACTACAAATGCAACAACAGAAGCGCTTTTGCCTTATCTAAAAGTGATGCTACTTGTGTTTAGTGCAGCATTTTCGTTTACCAGGGTACCTTTTGCTTGCAACAGCAACTTCACAGTTGTAAGAGATCTTCATGATTCCACTCTTCGCACATCCTATGGTGGCTGGTATTGTCTGAGAACAAGGAAAATATGTTAAATGTGTTTTATTTTTTTTTTTTCATTTTACTCCTTTGAATGAATTTTATTGCAGACATTCAAATTTTGTAACTACCACTCCACTCATCTGCATAAGAAGGCATGTGAGTTCTTAGTACTACTGGTACTTTTTGCTTGAATAAACACACACACATAGATTCGGCAATCACAAATGCCATCTTCAGTTAAATGAAGGATATACAATCCTCTGAACATTTTTGGAATGTGAATGTTTTTATGTAAGAAAATTTAAATATTACATAATTTATATTTCTAAATGAATTTATTGTCATCATAAATGCAAATTAATGTATCAAACCAGTATAGAAATTTCAGTCAGTTGAACAGACCGATAAATACCATCACCAATACGACTTTCAGTCGCAGAGGCAGAAGAGACATATTTTACAACTATAGAAAAGTTAAGCAAACAAATATTACGTGCTAAATTCAATATTTATTATTTTGGATTATCCACATTAATGAGGAAAGATGTTTAGAGAAAATTTAAAAAAAAAAATCAAATATTATTTTCATTGAATTATATTCGTTTTATTGAAACGTTAAAAAAGAATAGGATCATAATTGCATTCAATTTTATGCAGCACGATACCAAAATGTATATATAGGAACAAGAGAGGAAATTTCCCTGTTTACTTCTTTTTAAAAGTTCGGCGAGTAAACACTTCAGAGCGAGTGAGTGATAATTGTAATTGTGCTGCCTTTTGGGTATTTAAAACCGAAGAACCGTAAACCGGTTTTTTTATTTAAAACCGTATGCCGGTTTTTGCAAAAGTTCCATTTTCGAATAACCGGTTTAACCGAGTTTTTTTCCGGGTACTCGGTTTTTTAAATTGCTTTGTAACAACTCTAAAAGGAGTTATTGAAAAAGTAAAAAAAATTTCAAATTTAATTTGAAATTAATTTAGAAAAACTTTTTACACGTTATTTAAGTGGATCAACAAGTCGAAGTGGATCTCGCCGACGATGATAGTGACGATGATGAATGCTGTGAAATAGTGGAAGTCGAAAAATCATACGAGCTCATTAGACTGGCCATTAGACTGGCCATAGCGTTATATAGAAAAAATTAAAAATGTGAAATCCAAAAGTTTTCGCACTGAAAAATATGAGGTTGGGGATAAAAATAATTATGCATATTTTTTTTTTTAATTTTTTGATTCCGAGTACCTCCGGGTTGAGCCCAAACTTTTATTACATTACCCATTTAGGCTGAAGTGTAGAATATGGGGCGGGAGCCCGATTAAAAACCAAAAATATGACATTGTCTTCATCTTGGCCCCCAAACATCGGAATGGTAGGTCAAAGTTGGCGCTCAGGCCCATGGGGCCCGGGGGGTCAAAAAAGGGGCCCCTTTCGGTTCTATGATGACCCCCCAAGTGCGGGTACTCAAGTGAAAGATATTTTCGAGACGAATCCAACGATGTTATTTTTAGGTTCCTACGGGTCTCCTGGACCGAGTTAGAGCCATTTCCGGGATATACCAAGAAAAAAAAATTATTTTTAACTAAATTTAAAAAATTTTAAAAAAATGTTTGCGTACGGCGCTACTTAACCCAACATAGGTGTACCGTCATTTCGCCCAATGTCATTTCGCCCAAAAACAACCATGACATATCGCCCAAAACATGTCATTTCGACCAAAAACCTAACAACAACATGACATATCGCCCAAATGCTATGACAGAAGACCCAACTCAATTTTTGTGGGCGAAATGTCAGACTCATGACGACGGCACGCCCTGCTGCATACGTCGCAGTCAGTCTTGCAGTTAAAAATAATTTTTTTTCTTGGTATATCCCGGAAATGGCTATAACTCGGTCCAGGAGACCCGTAGGAACCTAAAAATAACATCGTTGGATTCGTCTCGAAAATATCTTTCACTTGAGTACCCGCACTTGGGGGGTCATCATAGAACCGAAAGGGGCCCCTTTTTTGACCCCCCGGGCCCCATGGGCCTGATCGCCAACTTTGACCTACCATTCCGATGTTTGGGGGCCAAGATGAAGACAATGGCATATTTTTGGTTTTTAATCGGGCTCCCGCCCCATATTCTGCACTTCAGCCTAAATGGGTAATGTAATAAAAGTTTGGGCTCAACCCGGAGGTACTCGGAATCAAAAAATAAAAAAAAAAAAATATACATAATTATTTTTATCCCCAACCTCATATTTTTCAGTGCGAAAAATTTAACTTTTCAAAAAAATTTCCACTATGGCCACTCTAGAGCTCATTCACAACGTGTCTTAAATTATCGCAGAATTGTGGAAGCATGTTAATTCATTTAACAAGTCGAGCGAAAAACAAAGAAAATTGCAGAGCTATGTTTTCCAGGAGTACAATAAAGAACTAAGGCTCATTGTCGATGTGAAACACCGGTGGAGCTCCTTATCTGCAATGATTGAACAGTTTCTTAGAATTAACCCATGTGTCATCAATGCGCTTACAAGAAATAACAATTTTGAGAGATTTAAGTCCAGCGCTTCAGCCATTAGCGCTCGCAATTAAAAGATTACACAAGGGAACAAAATTTAACTTTTTGAGTGTTGTTTGGAATTCTATAGCTGTTTTTTACTAATTTGAGGTCGCTGATTTTAAATCTAATCTCCATTTTTCTCCATCAGCTCGAATTTTTAAGTTACAGGTACTAATCGTATTTTCGCCTATTTTCCAAAAAAATATAGTTCAAAAATTCATAATTTTTCTTTTCATCAGCCGGATTTTAAAATTTTGTTTTTTTTTTAAATATATCGTTGTTACCTTTGAAAAAAAAAAAGAAATTTTTTAATATCACAAAAAAAATGACTGAGTAAAAGCTCTTTTATTCAAAAAAAAAAAAAAATTACAAAAAAAATTACACATTTTAATTTTCTTCACGCTGAAAGTTAATCGGTTGGGGGCAAATTGTTCTTTTTATTAGCTTTATTGAATATTATATTAAAGTAGCTTTCTAAAACATGTATGTACGTAATAATCGATTGAAAATTGAATGAGTTATGCTAAGTTCGGTGATAATAGATTTTTCGAATTTTTTTGTTTCTAACCAAAAAAAAATTAAAATTTTGTATTGTTAAAAATCATGACAAATTTGCAAATTTATTTATAGTTTAATTTATAGTTTTTCCTCCTATTACAATATTAATTAACTGACCAAATTTAATTAATCGGCAGGTTTCAATTTGGAAGTTAAGGGAGAAATATTAATTTTCCAAAAATAGGTCATTTTGTATGGGAGGTACCAGAAGGGGTGATCCAAAATAGTGCAAATTCATTCCTGATTCATATTTTCATAACCGTAAAACTTACACATAGTTTGACTGAATTCAGTGTACTTACAGAAAAGATATGTATGTAAGACTATTGGGGTGAGTTCGGTCATTTGTATGGGAGGTACCAGAAGGGGTATGGCAACGGTTTCGGTTTTTTTAGGGTTTGTCTACTTTTGCAAGATAAATAAACTGACCAAATTTAAATATCCTCCGGTTGTCTGTTTGGCAGCTATCGAAGATATATTAATTATCCAAAAATAGGTAATTTTGTATGGGAGGTACCAGAAGGGGTGGGGCTATTCCGCCCATTTACAATCCCATAAGTTCGCTTCGAAAAATATTAATACTGATAAATTTTCATAACGATCCGTTAAGGTTTGCTCTAGTTACACTTTCACAAACCTATTAATAAATGTTATTTCTGTATGGAAATCGCGATTTTTGTAAATTTAGTTATCTCAGTAAATTGTTGACAAAATCAAAAGTTGTGCACAGATTTCAATGAAATAAAGCTCATTTGATTCAAAGTATATTAAACTAAATGTTTTAAGACCAACACTGTGATTTTTGTTGCATTATTTTTTTTTATGAATTTTTAAAAAACCAAATTTTTTTTTTTTGTAAAATTTTTGTTTTTTTTTGTTTAAAACTACAACGATATCTCTGAAACTACTATGACAAATTAAAAACAATGTAGGCACGGGTTAAAGATAATTTTGTTGACGAGTTTATGTTTTTTTTTTTTAATTGAATATGGTGAACCGTTTTCAAGTTATTTAAATATTTGTAGTGGAAGTACCTTAGTTTTGGAAATAACGGTATATCGCGAAAAGTCGAGCTGATACGAAAAAACCAAGTGCAGATTTGGATTCAGCGTCCCAAATTACATTTAAAACAATATTCAGTTCTTTAACAACAAATACCTTGTTCCCTTGTGTTATCAAATGATTCAGCGACTCTAATCGACGCTGAAGGAGCATATGCGTTTATACTGAAACAGCTCTAATATATGGACTGCGCATATGCTCGGGAACTGCGAGATAAAATCATAGCAAGATTTAAGAAAAGAAGAATATAAACATTGAATAGCCTAATTATATATCTTAGCTTCGGAAAATTTCCTTCAAGCTCATCCTGTGTTAAGTTTTCTAAAAAAGCGGAAACGATTGAATATGCGAATGAACTTTTAAAAAGAATTTTTCCTGCAATTTCCCTAACAACATTGGAGTCTAGTAACAGTTAAGATTGTGAGATGGAAGAGTCTTTGCAACAATTTAAACAGGATAATAAATAACATCCAAAATCCAGCAGAGAAAACCAATTGATATGAAACATGACTATATGATGATTTCAACTATTTCGATTTCAACAAAACGCGCTTTTGTCAATAAATCCTACTTCCACAATTAGTGAGTGCGTGTTTTCTGTATCAAGCTTTACAAAAACGAAACAGAAGAATAGACTCAAAATTTAACACTTAAATTGCATACAATTTCTTAAATACTATTTTAAAAATAACAAAATGAAATGAAAGATTCCAAAAATTTATTAAAAAGTAAAAACACAAAATAAAACAACACATTTCTTATTTTTTATAAATAAAAACATTTTTTTAAACCAAATTATTTTTTTATTTTTATTTTTAACTTTTTAGGACAAAACCGAAAAAACACGGTTAAACCGGTTTTCTTTCAAATGCTGTATTCGAAATCCGAGTTTTATAAAAAATCAATTTTTCGAATAACTCGGAAACCGTGTTTTTGAGTAAAGGAGGTATTTGAACACTCTAGCTACCATACAATTAAAAACCATTTATAAGTATGAGGCAATTTTATGCATTAAAATAACATTTATATGGTTTGAATTGCGGTGGAGCAGAAAGAAAATCTTTAAATTAATTAAAATAAAATGTATTTTTTTTTAATATAATCAGTAAGACACTTCGGGGCAACTTCGTATTGTTGGTCTTAAAAACCTACTCGTTTAATTGAGGAATGAGTATAGACTATATCGGTTGACCCCTTCTGGTACCTCCTAGTTTTGTAAAATTTATATTTCTTCCATAACTTCCAAACGGGTACCTGGGGGGTAATCATATATGGTCAGTTAATTAACTTCTAATAGGAGGCGAAACCTCCTCTTTAACGTGCATATCTTTTTTGTATATCCACTGAATTATAAACGAAAGTCCTATCTACAACCAGTTACGCTCCACAAGCAGGCAAATAATAATACAAAGTAATTTTAATTATAAAACGGTTAATTTCAATAACACAAGGGCGATGGCATTTTACCAAACAAAAAAATAAGGACTTGATCCAAAACAAATACCCTAAAATTCAGACGAATTCAAATAAGCAATACTCATTATTTTATTAAAGGGTTTCAAAACGCATATTTTATAGTTTTTCAATTTACAACTGGAATAAATGTTAACGTCCAATAATTATTTCATTAAAGATGCCGCATTTTGACCAAATAATCTTTTCTAATAAAAAGAGAAATTAATGACGTGCTAAACCATTTAATGGCTTGTTAATGAGTCTATGGGGAATTAGAAAATATTTTGCAAATATCATTAATTGCTATACAGGTGCAGATGGTTGCCTCAAAGCAATGGAACCCTACAACAACCCAATAAATTCGAACTGAAAGTTGTAGTAGGGGTTGAGCTGTAGGTGTGGGGTAGGTTGGTATTGTTGGAGAGCTGGAAATAGACTCGTTGATAGCAGACTTTAGAAATCATGAAATACACATAATGTAATAAAACCTCTGGACACTTGGAAAATGTATAGTTGTAGAAAATCGTAAACCCAATTTAATGTTCACCAATACAACAAAATAAAGAACCATAAAATGCAAATGTTCGGTTTACACAAAATATGGGAACAAACGCACGACACAGGAGGATGTTATGGGGTAATGTTTATTTGTGTTACGAATATTTATACATACATTTAAATCCCATTAAAATTTGTTAATTGCTTACAATGAATCTACCAAAGCATCGATAACAATGAAGGAACAAACGCACAGTGCGTAGTACAATTTATATTGTACTTGCTTTTCACAGCATTCGATAAACGAAGAGTATGCAATTCATACTACACTATGATGTAGGGTATAAAAGTATTTGCAATATCTGACACTTGCCAAAGGACAACAACTATGTAAGGTACATACAAAAGCTCATAAGGGCGATTTAGTTTAAGAAAATCGAGTGTAATGCCTCATTGTATGTGTTATGTGAAAGAATACAACCGACTCAAAAATAATAATGTCAGACTGGAGAAGGGTATTGCTTGCAGATATTGCACAAGGGTCTGGCGTAAATTTTTTGGTCAAATACTATACTACTATGTCATACGTCGAACCCGATCGCATTGAGGAACAAATACAAGGACGAGATCGCTGACGACATTTTTCACAGAGTACGCACAACACCTTCGAATTTGTTTTTGAAATTTACGACGAGATGCGCAACGAAGCAATAATTCTAATCGTAGACATGTGCGGCAATCTGCTGTAGACATTGGAAATGCCAGCGCCAAATCGTTCGATGCGAAATTGATGCGAGAATGCAAAATCAAAATTTGGGATGAATGCGTATAAACAAGCTTTGGAAATAGTTGACCTAACGATGAAGGATTTACAAGGTTAATCAAACCGATTTGGTGAGGCTTTGATAAAGAATAAGCAACGAAATTACAATAAATTTCCATCTGACATGGGACTTCTTGAAATTAAAAGCATCTGCGGCCTAATAGTGTAATTGTTAGCGAAAAGGTTGCAAAAGTTCCAATACAAATGCTGTTAACTCATACAGTAACAATAATTGCCGAAATGCAGAAGGGTACAATGCATGTCCATTTCTACAGACTTACTCGTGAGTTACGGGTTTGGTACTAGTTTGGTAAAGCTTAATTTAAAGAATCCTTTCTTAAACCAACTATATCTCAGAACAGTAACTCATTTATGTTTGGTACTACTGACATCGCCTTGCTACTGTTAAACTTAACGGAAAGATCATTATGGTGTAATAATACTTAACAATCGAAAAAAGTTTTGACGGCCATTAAAAAAAGAGCTCGTGAAAGAGACAGATAAGTAATTTTAAAGGAAAATGCTGGAATAGAGAAATTAAGGTGTTAACAATTGTTACACTACAAGTTGAAGAATCAAAAACGGTTAAAATAAAGTTTAGTCTTTATTTTATATTAATATATAGCAAAGTTCTAAATGTTTCGACTGGACCCAGGAAAATTTTTCAGAACATGTTGCGAATGGTATTGATAATAGAATCGTTTCTTTTTTAATCAATCTTCTACTCTGTTTCTGGTTCCATATAACCAATTATGTACAACATGTTGCACCACAGATTCCGTAGAACAGAAAATGAATACAACTTTTTTTTGCTGTGACTATCCCATGTCTTTATAATTTGTGTAGGGGTCACATAAAAACAAGATTCTATTTGTCCGTTAATGAAACTATATATCCATCGGATCATTGTAAAAGCTTGTTAGACCGATGGTATTCGAAATAATTATTTTTTGAGTGTATTTATTAAGAAAAACTCAAAAATCGGAATCAAAACCAATTACATTTTAAAAAAAACAGCATATGTAATTTAGTTATGAAGCCGTAGAACATGTTGGTTTTGGGAAAATTTCAAACAAAAATAATATATTGTGCAACCGAAAGTTGAACTTGTTACTTATCATTATAAGCTTTTCTGTATTTGTTTCTTTGCAACAAAATATATTGCTGTGAAACTAGGTTAAACCTTTCGTGTTCTGTAAACGGTGCTACTTCCAAAGATGTCATTGCCATTAAGGATTACATTTCTGAATTATTTACGCCAAATGACAGCAACCAGAAGAATGGCATAAGTTCGCTTCATTGTCGTATACGATTTTTCAAATTTTTAATACATTTTGGATACAAATGTAATACCATAAAACTGACAAATAAGAGAAGAGAACGACCGAAAAACAAAGTTTCAAAATAAATTTTGATCAGAACTTGATCTTCATGTTGACATTCCAAAAGTTAGTCGTTGAGTTGGCTTTTGCGTTTTAAGAATATTAAAGGCCATACAGTCTTGGGAAAGAAGGTGATGGAGTCGCATCAAAAAAATAAATTTATTTGATTTTTTCTTTAGAATTATAAATATATTTGTTTTAACGTTAAATAAAAACGAAAATAAGTTATCCATACTAATATTAAGAAGAGAAGATGTTTGTTAGTCTGTTTGTATGTAGGCCGTAATCTTCTAAACAACTTATCTGATTTTAAAAATACTTTCACCAATGGATAGCCACTTTATCACTGAGTGCTATAGGCTATTGGAAATTCGTACTTTTGGGGGTAAAAACCCAAAAAGGGGTAAAACTTGCGCCATCACCATCACCAAAGGGATGCACATTTATTTTAGAGAGTGCTATGCGATACAGAAGGATACTGAAGGAGTTTTCAAAATTCGTACTTTTAGGGCTAAAAAGTCCCAGAAAGAGATAAAATATCTATTGTGTGGAGTATTTGAGCGCAATTAAGGTATTTTTGTACCATCACTAGAGTGGCCATAGTGGAAATTTTTTTGAAAAGTTAAATTTTTCGCACTGAAAAATATGAGGTTGGGAATAAAAATAATTATGCATATTTTTTTTTTTTTTAATTCCGAGTACCTCCGGGTTAAGCCCAAACTTTTATTACATTACCCATTTAGGCTGAAGTGCAGAATATGGGGCGGAAGCCCTATTAAAAAATATGCCATTGTTTCATCTTGCACGCCCTGCTGCATACGTCGCAGTCAGTCTTGTACTCTTGCCCCCGCCTTAGGGGGGCGTGCCCCCCGCCGCATTCGTGTTTTAATAATGCCAGAGAAAGAGAGAGAGTAGCGAGTCTGACTACGACGTATGCGGCGGGGGCGTGCCCCCCACCGAGAGAGAGAGTACAAGACTGACTGCGACGTATGCATCAGGGCGTGCCGTCGTCATGAGTCTGACATTTCGCCCAAAAAAATTGAGCTGGGTCTTCTGTCATAGCATTTGGGCGATATGTCATTTTGTAGTTAGGTTTTTGGTCGAAATGACATGTTTTGGGCGATATGTCATGGTTGTTTTTGGGCGAAATGACATTGGGTGAAATGACGGTACGCCTATGTTGGGTTTAATAGCGCCGCACGCAAAAAATTTTTAAAATTTTTTAAATTTAGTTAAAAATATTTTTTTTTTCTTGGTATATCCCGGAAATGGCTCTAACTCGGTCCAGGAGACCCGTAGGAACCTAAAAATAACATTCGTCTCGAAAATATCTTTCACTTGAGTACCCGCACCTGGGGAGTCATCATAGAACCGAAAGGGGCCCCTTTTTTTGACACCCCGGGCCCCATTGGCCTGAGCGCCAACTTTGACCACCATTCCGATGTTTGGGGACCAAGATGAAGACAATGGCATATTTTTGGTATTTAATCGGGCTGCACTTCAGCATAAATGGGTAATGTAATAAAAGTTTGGGCTCAACCCGGAGGTACTCGGAATTAAAAAAAAAAAAAAATGATATCAAATGATACATCAAAATTGGGTTAACGAATTTTTAGTCAAATTCAGTGTGTAACGCACTAGGATGACGCGTTTCGAACTCCATGACGAGTTCACCTTCAGACACCTTTGCGACGAACTGATGCACATTGGTACATCATCAGCTGATTATATATATCTACAATTATGTCAAACATGTACATGCGAAGTAGATATCAGCCGAAAATGTCCAGCACTATTTTATGTATCATTTGATACACTAACGTAAATTGTGATTTATAATCAATACGATCGACTAAAACTAACAAACAATACAGTTTAAAATACACTGGCATGGCACGGCCTAAAAACTAAATGCTTACTTTGACATAATAACTTGAAGTAAATTAAGTTTACCAACAAAACCTTGTAAAGAAGCTTAAGCTTTTAGGTAAAGAGGAATCGTGGGGAGAACATTTCCTCCATTCTCATGTTTGAATATTAACGGTCAAATTCAAACTATAATTGGTGCTGGTGATTTTCGGCTGATATCTACTTCGCATCTACATGTTTGACATAAATGTAGATATATATACAGCCGATGATGTACCATTGTGCATCGATGCGTTTTCCGTCTGGTTTGGTATCTCATCCCACCAAATGGAGCGCTTACGGATTTGGGAGGCTCGTATATTGGCAAGTAGTCTAGGATTGATTCCGACTAGACACGAGGATGGGACTTTTCGAAGGCCCTCTCGTAGGTCCTTTTACAAATTGGTTGAGTTTGATAGACTCGACGCATTTCTTGTAAAGAATGGGTTGAAATTTTTAGATAGAAGTTCTAACATGGACAATTCCATAGTTGGAAACTGTTTAGTGCCCGACAGACAACTCGCGGGTTATCTGTCGGAAAATTATAGGCCCCCGGAGGTCCTCTTAAGACTAGATAGTGAAGGACTTTTGTTCAGGGATGACAGGCTTCTATTTTACCATAGGAGTCTAGGAACGTTAGATGTAGAGGACACGGTGTACAATACCTCTCAGTAAGCCGTGACCTTCGGTATGCACATACGTGCATAACCTGTAAATAGTTTTTTATCTTTCCAGATTTTGTTTGTCTCTCTCTCTCTCTCTCTTTTGTTCTTTTCTCATGTAAATATGTGCATGCAATTTGTAAATAGTTTTTGGTTTTTTTTTACTTTTTGTTTTGTATATACATTTTTTTTAGTCATAAGTAGTTTTAATGAATGAAATATCTCCCTTTTTTAAATGATCCTAATTTGTATGAGAATTTAGTGTAAGAGTTTTATGTAAAATAGTGTTAAGATTAACTATGTGACCGTGGGACACCACGGCACATATATGTAAATATGTATTGAATTAGTAGCTGTAGTGTATACTTAGTATTTTAAGATAATATTGAATTAGAGTGCCATTATGCCGTAAGTGTTTGAAAAAATGGATGAAATAAATGAAATTGAATTTGAAAAAAAAAACCATTGTGCATCAGTTCGTCACAAAGGGGTCTTAAGATGAACTCGTCATGGAGTTCGAAACCAAAAATATCAAACAATAAAAAGCACTTCTTTAAATAATTCGATACTCGCACAAATACTTTATTTCATCCACTGCAACAATACTTTATTAAATGTTTAATTACATAATGTTATCGCACAATTGCAAATATAAGTGTACTCCCCTTGTAGCATCACTTAATTCAATCCCTTATCAACGTCATCGCTAGTGTAGCAGGTGTGGTGAGGAGTTGATTTCATTCAGATAATTTGTATGACTCCGCTTTAGGACGTATTATCTTTACTCAACATTCAGTTGGATTGCGAGCATTTTGTAGTAAATGTTTTCTAGTTGTTGACTCTTCCAGGTGCTGTTGGCGATGATACCATCACAAACTGCAGTTGCAGCTGTACATGTTGTAATACTTTGAATGAGGCAAAATATTTTGTCTTCTTGCCACAAGGCGTCAAAACGATAGAAATGCAAGTAAGTGTTAAGGCATGTATGTTATGCCAGATGCAGTGTGGAATAATAAAAATGCTTCGAGTTCTGGCCAAAATTGTAGTTCGTGTTAGGCACTTTGCTGTTGTTGCTTGTGGTTTCGGATCAGTGTGAAGTTGATTTGAGAAATTACATTTCAAAGTATTTGAGGCAGTCTACTAAACTCTAATTCATTTCGATAAGGCCAGTGAATATGTTTGTGATACAAGACATTTCTCCAAACACACAATAAGTGGATTATATTCTATGACAGAGATAGAACAAATACAGCTTCACTTTTCAGTAAGGTATGTTTTTGTAATTCATTCTAATGAGTTCTTTTAATCAGATACAAATGTTGTTCAGGATATAGTGTGCCTATGGTATGTACAGTGATTATTAGGGCCATACTGTATTTTACATTCGATATCACAACATATCAATATTTCATGCACATGAAATTCAGTTTTATTATAAGACATTAAACATTTGAAATTTGATATTCTGTTACGGAGCACTTAAATATTGGAAAATCAAATTGGGGACCGGCCGTGGCATAGTGGTTAGAACACGCGACTACCATGCGGGAGATCGCAGGTTCAAACCTGGCTCCAGTCATCTTAAAAAAAAAGAAAAAAGAAATAAAATTTTCTTTCATTGTCGGCTCCCCTCGAATGTTGTTTGACAGCAACTTCGCAGTATTAAGCGTCGATTCAATCGTCGTGTCTAGTAAGAGCTTCTCAAAACAGTGACGTTCGCAATCGTCGATAAATAAGTAGGTGCCGTTAGTTGTGAATCTAAAAATAGAAAGCGTGTTAATTCACAACAACGCGAGAAGCTATCCCATACCTCATTCATGGGGTGCAAAGGGAAATTAAGTTTAAGTTTTAATTTGGTATAAACTTTGTTTCCAGACGTGTCTGTTCACTACCCTTTAAGTTCTCATTCAGCTAAAAAACAGCCAAAAGTATCATTATGCTGCATTGTAAGTACTAGTGGGGTATTTTTTTGCCCTCTCAAACGATATTCTACTTTTGTAGGCACTAACGTCTTCCAATTTCTCAAAAGACTTATTTGACTCTAAGTACCAAAAATAATAACCAAAAATTTTAAACATTTTTAAAACCAATGACTCCATTCCAATAAAATTTTGATGTCTTGTATTTTATATTAAAAATCAGATTAGAAATTTCAGTCAGATAAACTGACTAAAAATATCATCACTCAATATAGGATGTTGTTTAAGTCTTGAGTTATTGAAATTATTCAACTTGCTTGTGGAGCAAAAACGTTAAAATTTTACCTATTTGTATAGGAGGTACAATTAGGGGCTACAAAAAACGTATGCATGAAAAAGGGGCAAAAATATAAATTAACTGACCAAATTTTATTATCCACTAGTTACCAGTTGTTATGGAAGAAATATTAATTTACAAAAATAGGTAATTTTGTATGGGATGTACCTGATGGGATGGGGCTATTCTGCCAATTTACAATCCCAATAGTACGCTATGAAAAATATTAATTAATATTAAAATTTTCATACCAATCAGTTTAGGTTTACTCGAGTTATCCAGACAGACGGATATAGTTCAATCGCCTTAAAAATGCCTGAAACGAGTTAGGTCTCAAGATTCTTGTGGTCTAACTTGTCTTCTTTAATGCGTTACACTTTTTACTCGTATCAAATGATATATGCCTAGTGTTGGCAAACAAAAAAGAATAATCGATTAATTAATCATATGATTAATCTAAACTACAAATAATTAATTGGAAACAAGTAATCGATTAATCGATATTTTAAGCTAAAATTTAAAATTATCGTAAATAAAAAAAATATTTAACTAATTACAAAATTTTCTGTTTATTCAATTTATAAAAAAAGAATTTATTTGTTTAAAAATAGGAGCTGTGATAGCCGTTTCGTGGTTAATCTGTTCCGCTTTTCCGTTACTATTGCACCCGTTCTGATGGTACTAGGGTGTTCAAAACCGAAACCGAAAAACCGTAAACCGGGTTTTTTATTTAAAACCGTATGCCGGTTTTTGCAAAAATTCCATTTTCGAATAACCGGTTCAACCGAGTTTTTTCCTTCGGGTACTCGGTTTTTTCGAATAAGGTTGAAATTAAATTTTAAAATTTTACAAAGCTTTTAATAGCATTCTTGTTTATAAAATGTAAAAAGATTTTTCTAAATAAATTTGAAACTTAATTTTAAAAATTTCCAAAGCTTCTAAAATTATTTTGGTTTATAAAATGTAAAAGGATTTTTCTAAATTAATTTGAAATTTAATTTAAAAAATGTCCAAAGCTTCTAAAAACATTCTCGTTTATAGAATTGACTCAAAATTGAACACTTAAATTGCATATTATTTCTTAAATACTATTTTAACCAATAAGAAAGTTTCAGTCGGGTAAGCCGACTTACTTATACCCTTTCCCTCAGTAAAAGATATAATTTTCTAGTATATTGATAGATATTGTACATTTGTATGGGTGGTACCAGAAGGGGCGTGGGTACTCAAAAACTTAATTTCCCTTTACACCCCATAAATGAGTTATGGGAGAGCTTCTCGCGTTGTTGTGAATTAACACGCATTCTATTTTTAGATTCACAACCAACGGCACTTACTTGTTTATCGACGAATGCGAACGTCACTGTTTGAGAAGCTCTTACTAGACATGTCGATTGATTCGACACTAATACTGCGAAGTTGCTGTCGACAACATTCGAGGGGAACCGACAATGAAAGAAAACGTTTTTTTTAAGATGACTGGAGCCAGGTTTGAACCTGTGATCTCCCGCATGGTAGTCGCGTGTTCTAACCACTATGCCACGGCCGGTCCCAAGGGGCGTGGATAGACTTAGTTTTTTTCTTCAAAACTTTATCCTGATTAAGCTTTAATAAATACAGAACTTAGGCACGATCACGTTGGGTGTATTGAGATTACTACTCCATCTCTAGAGTGGGCGGAAAAGTACATTTGTATGGGAGGTCTCAGAAGGGGCGTGGCTAGACTTAAAAACTTTATCCTGATTTAGCTTTACTAAATACAGAATTTGGACACGATAACGTAGGGTGTATTGATAATACTACTCCATCTCTGAAGTGGGAGGAATGGTGCATTTTTATGGGAGGTACCAGCAGGTACGTGGCTAGGTTTCCAAATTGGTTCTCCAAAATTTTATCCTATTTAAGCCCTACTAAAAACAGAATTTGGTCACGATCGCGTTGGATCTAATAATAATATTAATCGATTCCTAAAGTGGGTGGTACCTGATGGGTATGGGAGGTACCACATGGGGCGTAAATAGACTTCAAGTTTTTTCTTCAAAACTTTGTCCTGCTATAGTTTTACCAAATGTAGGATTTGGGCACGACCGCATTGGGTGTATTAATATTACATACTTAATAAATGAATTTTTTTATAAATATTTTTAACTTTTTCAGAAAAAAACCGAAAGAAACCGGTTAAACCTGTTTTCTTTCAAATGCTGTATTCGAAATCCGATTTTTCTAAAAAATAAATTTTTCGAATAACTCGAAAACCGGGTTTCTAAAAAAGGAGGTATTTGAACACTCTAGGTGGTACAGATGTACCAATCAAAAAGCAATATTTTTGTTCAAGAGAGTACAGCTTAGGGTAGACCTATTTCAAATCTTCCCATGCGTCTATCACATTGCGCTTTAATTCTAGTACTGGAGCATTGCCAAAGAAGCTTAGTTCATCTTGAGGAAGTGTTGAGTCATTGTCCTTCCTTTTTCGTGTGTGGGCTAAAGATTTATTTCAAATCAAATTCAGCACCACCAGTTGAAGACATTTCACTGCCGCTCCCAATGCTGATTGCAGTTCTAGGTCTTTCGTCGTCAGCCAGAGTCAGAGCTCAGTGAATACACTTGGCTGGCTACGAATGTCTGGATGTCTATAGATTATTATTTGGAATAATCGATTAATTCAATTAATAGGAGGAGAATTCCACATACAATTTAATCGTTACTTGAAAGAAAGTAATCGATTATTACCAATTTTTCACAATTATTCGTGCCATCACTATATATGCCCTAGTTTGGGTCGGTCCCCATACAAAAAAATTAATCCAAAGCGGCAGCCCCCACACTAAAATACCCCCATCCTTATGGGTGATGGTATAAAAAAACATATCAGCTTTTTTTCATATGGACTTGTTCGATGTGGCTAGTGAAGCATTCATATGGTAGTAATCAATTCACTTATTCACAGTTGGAATCTCACTTTAAAATGGGTTTGAATCAATCGATACTTATATGAAATCCTTGAAGTGCAGGTATCACCTAAACTAATCGAAAACTGAGCTTAATCTGTTATCACCATTTTGAAATATGTTTGGATTTGACTTTGAAATCGGTGGATATCCATCGATATTTTAATCCATTAAGGCCAAATAAAAACCATGAATAATTTTAATAATTTAAAAAATTTTATGTTTAATATCAGTATTAAAACAGTCGTCTTAACCCATTAGTGACGACTGTTACCATTGGTAACGTTGACAGTGTTAGATATTGCACGCAATAAAATAAACATAATAAGAAATGTGAAGAATTTTCTTTTTCGATTTCATCAAAGCATGGTTTGATCTTTCATTCTTGATTTACCGCTATGCGATCAGACGTTAGTAGCGAGCGTGGGGGATCATTTAAAATAGGTGTTTTTCACATGTGCGCAAAACAGCAATATGGAGGGGTATAAAAAGTCACTTCATATTAACAATATTTTTTGGTTGTTTAAAGACTGATATATTAAAGACTTTTAGTTTTTGTTATTTGAGAAGAATATTAAATATCATAAAAATGTATTGCACAAATTATTGTGTACCTGGTTCTTTTTATTTACATGTTTTAAAGCTGTTACCATATGGTCACAGTCGTCATAACACCAGTAAAAATGGATACTTTTCTAAAATTTTTCGTGTAACTTTTTTTATGTAAAATTCGTTTTTTAACTAATTTATATGTAGTACTGACAAAATCTTTAAAAAAATTCCCATTATTTCGCTCTCGTCATTAAAGGGTTAATATAACATAACTTAAACTTAATTTTGCTTTACACCTCATGAATTTGGTATAGGATAGCTTCTCGCCTTGTTGTGAATTAACACGCTTTCTATTTATAGATTCACAACTAAAGGCACCTATTTGTTTATCGGCGAATGCGAACGTCACTGTTTGAGAAGCTTTTACAAGACATGCCGATTGACTCGACACTTATACTGTGAAGTTTCTGACGACGACATCGAGGGGACCGGCAATGAAAGAAATTTTTTTTATTTTTTGTTTGTTTTTTTTTAAGATGACTGGATACAGGATTTGAACCTGGGATGTCCCGCAAAGGTGTGTTACTGTATGTACTCTTATAAGCACGTAAAAAGCTTTGACAGAGGGAAAAAACGCATTGTACAATTTTTATTTCATCTTTAAGTTATGTACTATTTATAATACAGCAGGCGTTAATGATTTAAAGTGCCATTATTTCCTAAACTAATAGCCTTTTCACATTTGCATGCATTTCGATGGAACGCATGGAAGATGTTGAAAATGTGAAACATGCTACACTTGCTACATCTACCATCAACCAAAATAGTTCAAAACAACGTTTTTCCCTAATAAACTTTAAAACCTTAAAAATATGGATTTTGAAGAAACGCTTATAATTGGATCAATTATTGCTTTACAAGAACAAATTCTATTGTTAATGCAGAGCATTGAGCTAATAGAAAATAGACTGGAGGAAGAAGATGATGAAGAGGTTTTACTGGACGTACGCATGCCTCTACCTAGACGTGTTTGGATGTTTGTAAGGAAAATAAATTAAAATTAAATTGGAATATTTATCAACAGGTATCCCTCCCTCAACCAGAAGGTTGTAACATATCTTCCGATTGGTCAGAGCCAGCGAAAAATATACGAAAAGCTATTGCTAAATTTTTAACTGAAAGACACTATTAAACCTTTGTTCGAAACTACATTTGTAATTCTTTTAGTTGGATTATGTACTAAGCATACTTACATTGCTCAAAACACTAATAAAAACTGTTTAAGTAATTTTAAATTTTGTTTAATTAATTTTAATGGAGTAGACATTGTGTGAATCAAAAGTACATAAAAATTGTATTTAAATACTAATGTATTTATATTAATTCTAAGATCAGTTTCAAAAAATGTTATTTAATTTTTTTTAAAATTGATCTTAAGATTAATTAGCATAAATAAAATAAAATTAAGAGATCAAAGAGAAAATGAAAATATTATACAAACATAAAAATTATATAAAATGGAATCTAAAATGCATATATACAAACATAAAAAACTTTACAATGTTAAATAAAATGTAACTCAAAATGTACAAGTACATACATATATAAACAAACAAAAAATTGACAGATGTATAATAGAATGAATTACAAAATTAAAATGTAGTCATTGTTTTTTTAAATTATTTTTTTTTTGCCTTAATATTTTAAGCAATTCAGTTTGGAAGTTAGCATTTTGTGAGGAAATGGTATCAATTGGGTACTACAGGATGCATGTGGGTCAAACTCTATAAAGGTATCGGTCTCATCTAATATTGTGGACATATCTATAAATAAAGGGGTTATTAATTATTTTAATTACAAGTATAACATTTTGTTATATCGCCATCCACGGCTGACCACATAGTTACACTTTTGCTTACCGGTGCTTTCATGCATAGATGCTTCTATATTGTGAAACCTAAATGATCCTAATATGTTGTGGACTTTGTAATAATGCTCCCAATTTGACGGTGTTCCACCTGTTGGTCCTATCTTGGCTTTTTCCACTCTACAATAATAAAAATGCTAGTTATTGTACGGCGGTAACAAAAATATGTTTTTTTTTAATTCCTTACTTGTACTTTTGTGTCAGGTTGTCCATTTTCGTGCGGATATCCGTCCAAGACCCACAAAAACCAATCTCTTGCATGCTTACTGCCATCTCCTAATAAAAATGTGAGTTTTTCCGAGAACATCTTAGCTCCTCAATTTTCTCCTCCCTGAGATCAAGCAGAATGCTTTCCATTTCTAAACTCCAAACGAGACGAAGACTTGTTTCTTTTTTACTAAATATACACATAAATAAATAAATTAGTAATAATTTCAAACAATTTAAAAATACTTACATGTGTCGCTCATATAGAATCCACGAAAATGTTTGTTTATATTTTATTTTCAATTTAAATGTCATATTTATGGGAAAATTTCAACATCATAGCAAATTGATGGTAGATGTTAGATGTTGATATGTGTGAAAAGCCTATAAGCCTTCAATCGCAAAAGATCAATTTGTAGTCATATGTTTTCAGATATTCAATTTTATTTTACAATTGTTGAAAAAACAAAACCGGTTAACCCGGTTTCTTACTAAATCTGGTATTCGAAAACCGAATTTTGAAAAATATACTTTTCGAATAAATCCGAAACTGATATTCTGAAAATTTTATGACCATTTACTACGATTTCCATAGTTGATTTCGTTCATTTTCACAATGCAGAAGGAGCAGTCGTCAAAATGGTTTCGAAGTTCTCGCCACTTGACCATAACCGTAGACACACCACACATCTCTGGCATACAATATAAGAAATCCATAGCCTGTCTTTGTCTTGTCCGAATGAAGAGCATCCCACGCCGTTTGCAACTTGCATTTGCATAGCCTTAGTACCACCTGGTATATAAATCTGTTCGGTGATACCTATGTGTACTAGCCGAAGTCCGATTTGTCAGTCCATTAGTACGTCAGTCCATTAAGTATACACAACTGTCTAGCTGAGCCTACAAGAATCCACAACACCTGCATCGATACAAAGAGAAATTATCTAAACATGTTTAGGGGCCGTGAAAAGAAAAGACATACACATCCCAGCGGTAAATGAAACGAACTACCTATATAATAACACTGTTCTAAAAAAAAATATTTTAAATTTTTCTGGGTATCTGAATTGTGATTCCCATGGTTATTAATATCATGATTTCAAATATGTTTTCAAATCAAAATAAGAAGAACAAATATGTATTTTCTATTAGTTAACAATATTTTTTTATTTTATGCTGGATATCCCTGCAGTCTCCTAAAATGTCCCAGTCTGCGAATATAGTAGGTATACATTTTCCTTCGTAACGCTTTTCTGAAAGTTAAAATGTCTTTATGGCACCTTTCATCATATTCATCGGACACGTCGCTGCAGCATTCATAAAAGAAATCCAAATAAGAGTGTAAAAAATTCACATTCAAGGACATGTTGCATCCGTAGAATATAAAAAAGAGAATGAAATAGAATATGGCGATAATTGCAGCCGAACAGGCATGTTGCCGATGTTGCCACCTGTTTCTACTAAATTCTTTATTAATCGCCTCCATACACATTTTTAATGAAAAACAAAACTTATTTTCAAATAACCAAACAATTTAAAAAAACCTTTACACCCCATGAATGAGGTATAGGGTAGCTTCTCACGTTGTTGTGAATTAACACGCTTTCTACTTTTTAGATTCACAACTAACGGCACCTACTTGTTTATCAACGAATGCGAACGTCACCGTTTGAGAACGAAGTTGCTGTCGACAACATTCGAGGGGAGCCGACAATGAAAGACATCGTCACTTACTTCGTAATCAAGCGTGTTATTAAGCTCGCATAAAACTTCGCTTATAATGTAATTGCAATCGCAATGGGACTTACTGACAACTTTTCTTACTTTATAAGCAAAAGCGCACCAATTAACCGGCCTATGACACTCCAGTGTAAATGTAAGACAGAACATAAGCGAGAGAATCACCACTGATTGCTACTAAATATAGTTTACATCAGCGATTACGTAATAGGTATTTTTACCGGTGGGATATTAAGGCTATTACATTTTAAACTCAATATCTGGCTCACTATGTAAAAGAAATCACAATATTGAAAGGCAAAAACAATACAAAAATGGCAAAAGAAATAAACTAAAAGAATATAAAATCAACAATATTTGCCATGTTATCTAAAATCTTTCTTTTACTTCCCTCTCTTATATTTGGCAGGATTACAAAATCATGGCAATTATTGTGGGAGATTCTATTCCAATCAATTATGAAAAAATGCCGAAAATAATGCACATTGTTATTTTCGGCATTTTTTTTTTGTTTCACTTTTATCGAAGAGAACAATTTTTTTTTTGACTTCTTCTATAATGTGGATTAAGCTAAATATTTTTCTCTTCGCAAAACCACATTGTTCTTTAAAAAATCTAATTTTTCTTCAGATTTATCCTTTCTATTTTCTTTCTTATCTATCTCTTTGCTCTTCTTAATCACGTCCAGATAAATTACCTGGCACACTTACTAAAATTGCAGAGTTGTAGCTAGTACTAGAGATTTCACTATCTCTGAAGACTACATCAACTTTCTACACTTAACAAATGTTTATAAATAAATTGTTATTAAGCAATTGATTAAAAACACAGTGCAACACACTTTTTTTTGATATTGGGTGAACCAATATCAACCCATAGTATTTGACCTCAGTTACAAAACCCTAAACACCATTTTAGACCTCTGCGTCACAATGATTTTAGCAGTGGTTTGAAGTTTTTTTTTTTTGGCCAAAAGTCGAATCAAAGAATAACGCACCTGTTCATCAAAAGTAACACAACTCAAAAAATTCTATTTTTCACTTTTTTTGAAGAAAGCAGTATATGATTACCATATCTAACCACTGTACAATTTTTGGGATTCTATTTTTAATATTTCATTTGTGAAATGCGTTTTATGTCTTTCTTTGCGTACTAATATTGTTTATTTTGATTCAATTAATTAGTTGCGTTGAAGTGTTCAAGGGTACGTTACTCAAATGTATCAGCAAAAGTGTATTATTTCGAGTTGTGATTGTTTTCATGTTTTAACTTGAAATAATACTGACATGTAGATCAAAAAATTTCATGAAAACTGTATTAACTAAAAAATCCGTAAAAACTTCCGAAAAAGGAAGAAGAGAAATAAATATTGTTATTTTATTGAAATATTATTGAGTTTCCCTTACAACGTTATATTTGTTTATAAAAATAATTCCATTATATTGGCGGAACTAGTTTTTTGCCTCTACTGAAAAGTCGTTCAGCTTCTTTTACTACTTCTTAGTAAGCTCTTTTTTAGCTTACTAATTTGTGTGTATGTACGTTCAATTTAATCCGATAAAGGTTTTTTTCCAAAACGTAAAAATAACTATTGGGTTTTCAATCCAAAAAAAATCTATGATAATTTTATTATTTTTACATATTAAGGTCTACTGAGTTCATTTATGCATAGAATCTATTTCTTGTAACGTGTTATTAAGAACATATCATTCTATAATAAAAATTAAAAAATACTTAGAACGCCCTAGCCCAAATTTTGCCAAACAACGAAAGTAAAGTTTAAAAATGTCACATTTTCAGAGATTGCTGACTGTAGGGTGCATTGCCAAATGATCATAATTTTTTTTCTTGGAATAAAATAAAAACCAGTACAGAAATTTCAGTCAGGTAAACTGTCTCATATATACCATCACCCGATATAAGATATTGTTCATGTCTTGAGTTATTAAAATTAAAAGATTTTTTGAAATTCACAGATTAATTAAAATTAAATTACTTATGTATTGTTTTTCGCCTGCTTGTGGAGCAAAACCGTCTTGTCTGTATTTTTTTCGAAAATTTGTCTGAATTCGTTGTACATACAACAATGATATGTATGTAAAAGCGAAAATATCGGTTATGTATATGGGAGGTACCAGAAGGGGTGTGCCAAATAGTTAGATTTTCTGAGGTTTTGCCTCCTATTACAATATAAATTTATCGACCAATTTTCATTACCCCCCAAGTGTCCGTTTGGAAGTTATGGAAGAAATATAAATTTTCCAAATATAGGTCATTTTGTATGGGAGGTACCAGAAATCGGGAACCGATATAATCCATATTCATTACTGATTTAAAATTTCATAACCGTACAATTTACGGAAAATTTTACTGAATTCAGTGTACTTTCAAAAAAGATATGTATGTAAGACTTTTGGGGGTGAGTTCGGTCATTTGTGTGGGAGGTACCAGAAGGGGTGTGTAGAATAGTTTGGTTTTCTAAGGTTTCGCTTCCTATCACAACATTGCAAACAGTCGATATGGATATAGAATATCTTTATAATGGTATTCCGTAATACTAAGGTTGTTTTTGGTTTTTCCTACATAGTTAATTCTTAAAAGTGAAACATCTTTGTAATCAAACTATAAGTATAAAAGTAAGTTTCAGCAGTACCAAAGTGGTTAACTGTGACACGTTGGCACAAGGTATCTCTAAATACAAAATTATGACAACTTGACTCCTCGTCTACAAATGTCTAGTTCGTTTCGAAATGATTACTACTTTAAAAGTTGTGATATTTTTCAATCGAGTCCACTGTGCTTTGTTATATGCTTAACGCTCGTATATTTTTTTTGGACAAAAACAGTACATTTCACTGAAATTTTTTAAAAAAGCAGTACATCGATTTGGAAAAGCAGTACTTTTCCAGTACATATTGAAATAGCATATATATTTTATTCAATATGTATAAAAATTAATAATCATTTCCAGAATCAACCATTGTGGTTGTTTTGTATTTGTCGTTTGAAGTAATTCGAATAAGCAGTGTTGGCTTTGTTTTGAGGTAATTGCAGAAGTCAACGCATTTGTACTTCATATTACATTTGACGGTCAGAATCGCCTTCAATGTTTGCACATCTAATCGGGTTTTGTCTGACGTTCAAGTTTTGTTCACTGCAGAGAAGATTCCCTCCACTGATGCTGAAGTTCCTGGCAAACATAAAATATATTCAACGATCGTGGCCATTTCTTTGATTTCGCAATCAGCGTTGTTGAGATGAATAAATATCTCCACCCACCGATCCACATTCAAAACATTGCCTTCTCTCCATTGCATAATTTTGTCGCTGGGTTTTGATATACAGTACGAGCTCTATTTTCGCAACTACCGATTATTGCAACACCCCGATTGGCGCAACCGCTCTTTTTTACACATGAGTCTTTATAAGTGCAACACGTTCAAAAACGCAGTCTCGTAAGCTCAACTTTTTAATGAGTTTGCAAAAATGATGTTTTTTTTTATTTGCATGCTATGTTACGCCACTGTTCAATCTGAGTACGCCAATGACTGTTATAGTACAGTTTTTTTTGTAACGTGGGGCATTTTGCGCAAAGTAAAATAACAATTTTCAATAGAGGTTCGGTAGGCGCAACAATCTCGGTAACTGCAACCGGCTTAGGCTGCTATCGGTTGCGAAAATCGAGCTCGTACTGTTAAGATACAGGGTGTGCAAATATACCGCATTTTCATTGGCATTATACAAATTGAATTCGCTTAACTTGTTCATAACGGCTTCGACCTTGTTCCATTAGTTTAAAAGCATTCAAATCAAAGCAGGCAAAATTACCGAAAAAATCAGTGCGTAAAGCAGCCATCTCAATCGTATTGTATTCCTTGTCAATAAGTTTTTGCTTTTCTGCTACTACAGCTGGGAATAAAAAAATCATCCTCTTTTTAGTGTTTATTCTAGCTTTTTTTTTGAAGTAAACAAAATTATTGCACGAATTCGCTGTTCGCCATTTATATTTCTATTATGTATCGAAAAAACAGTACTTTGAGGAAGAAAAGCAGTACGCTGTTTTTGGTGTCGAAAAACAGTACACATACGAGCCTTATGTATGCTCGATATTTTATAATGTTATTAACAGCACTCTGTTAGAATAATGACCAAGCTTGTTAAGCCAAAGCTATATTTACTTTGATTTTTCCTATAACACAGTGCAGCAGTAAAACTTGAACCAATTGAGACCGCCAAAATCTGAAAGCTTATGATGGTAGAACAAAACCCCTAGCTGGGTTTTGAATTATTAGCTAAGGTTTTTTTATTATTCATTTTTGAAAGTTCAAAAATCATGTACAGATTCTTAAGGCTATATCTCGTGAACTATTCAAAATTTGATGTCTCTCTTTGGTAAAATTTTAGCTCTTAATCAGATCTAAAAATTTAACCTTCAGATAAAATCAAAAACACAACATAATCTCACCCAAAACAACTTAAATGTAAAAAAATCGTAAAATTTCATCATAGATTTTTATTGTTTTTTGATTTATTTCTATTTTGTACCTATTTCATTTTAAAAAGCATAGCATTTTTAATTTCGATATACGTACAATTAAAAGTGATTTCTGTACAGTTTTGCTGTTTTGAGTAAGATGTTGTTGTTTTTTTATTTTATCTCAAGGCAACATTTTTAGATCTGATTAAAAGCTAAAAATTTGCTGAAGAGAGAAAAGCTGTATTTGGAAGAGTTCACGAGATATAGACTACGAAAATCTTCCTCTCAGTCGAAAACTTCAAAAATTAATTAAAAGAAAACCTTAGCTAATAATTCAAAACCCAGTTTGGGGAATGGGACTTTGCCCAGAGGCTGAAAGTTACTGATTGTCACTCACTTGGGAGTGACCAGAATCGATTCCTTTGCGGCACTGTCCAAGCAGCTAACTACTTCCGGTCTTAGACCAAGTATTCCCTGGGCAATGACTTTAAAGCAACCGCTTAGAAGTTAGCTAGAGTTAGAAGGCGAAATGTTGAGTAAGCTAATCGGCATGCTACCACCGATGCGTCATAGGAAGTAGGTAACAGAAGTTACTGAAGCTCAACACAAGCTCTCCTAGTGGCTTTGGCAGCCCCAAGAAACTAGGATCGGGAGCGGTGGCCTAATAAGCCACTTTCCTTAAACAAAATTTATTATGAAAACACGGAGAATAAATATAACAAGAACCCCCCCAAATGTTGACGACCCCCGCAAACGATATAAGGACCATGATTTAAGGATATGCACCTGGAATGTCCGAACTCTTTACAGAGATGGTGCCTCTATCCAACTGGCGGATGTCCTCGACAAATACAAGGCTGACATCACCGCCATACTGGAAATGAGATGGACGGGACAGGGATGCACACGACGAAAGAACTGTGACATCTTTTACAGCTGCCATGCAGAAAGACACGAATTTGGATGTGGTTTCATAGTCGGCAAGAGACTTCGACACCTGGTCTCGCGGTTTAACCCTGTAAGTGACCGAATAGCCACCATTCGCATCCGGGCGAAATATTTTTACATCACGCTGATTTGTGTACACGCCCCGACGGAAGATAAAGACGATGAGATTAAAGATGATGAATTTCATATCAAAACCTATAAAAAAAGGGACATTTTGAACCCGACCCTCCCAGATTTTAATGAAATTTTGCATACAGGTATATTTTACCTACAGAAACATAACCTCATTTTTAGAAATTGCATTTTTGAAAATATGTGGGCGTGGCAAGGTATCGAAATATTTAAAAAATGACGGTAATAGGTACATTTAAACTGCAATTACTATGGAACGACTCAGCCGATTTAAAAGATCTTGGTGTCATTAGAAAGGTATATGAGTCAGCTTTCGAAAACGTACACTGTAAAAATTTTATATTACACTGAAAATAAACTGCAATTACTATGGAACGACTTAGCCGATTTAAAAGATCTTGGTGTCATTAGAAAGGTATATGAGTCAGCTTTCGAAAACGTACACTGTAAAAATTTTATATTACACTGAAAAAGTTTTTTTCCCAAAAATTAAAGTTTAAACTTAGAAAACACTTCGAAGATCAAGCCTTTTTTTCCAAAAAAAAATATTTTTAGATAGGCCTATTTAATATATATAACATATCTGAAAACAAAAATGGCGTTTTTCTTAGTTTGTTTTTAAAAAAATTTTAAGTAAAGTCTCTCTTGTTAACTTCCTTATTTTTTGATATTTTTGTGTGACAAACTGCAATTACTATGGAACGACTCAGCCGATTGGAAAGATCTTGATGTCATTAGAAAGGTATGTAAGTCAGCTTTCGAAAACATACACTGTAAACATTTTATATTACACTGAAAAAAAAATTTCCCCAAAAATTAAAGTTTAAACTTGGAAAACACTTCGAAGATCAAGCCTTTTTTTGCAGAAAAAATTATTTTTAGATAGGCCTATTGAATATATATAACATATCTAAAAACTAAAATGGGGTTTGTCTTAGTTTTTTTTTAAATAATTTTTAAGTAGACATCTCTTGTTAACTTCCTTATATTTTGATATTTTTGTGTGAAAAAAAAGAATAAAGTAGCTAAACTTTGGAAGTTATGCAGATTTTTTGTGGGTTATCTTATAGATTAAAACAAGAATCCCATTATAAATTTTTAGACACCCCCAAAAAATATGGACTTAACCTTCATATTTTTTTTATATAACTTCCAAAGTTTAGCTACTTTATTCTTTTTTTTACACAAAAATATCAAAAAATAAGGAAGTTAACAAGAGATGTTTACTTAAAAATTATTTAAAAAAAAACTAAGACAAACCCCATTTTAGTTTTTAGATATGTTATATATATTCAATAGGCCTATCTAAAAATAATTTTTTCTGCAAAAATAGGCTTGATCTTCGAAGTGTTTTCCAAGTTTAAACTTTAATTTTTGGGGAAATTTTTTTTTCAGTGTAATATAAAATGTTTACAGTGTATGTTTTCGAAAGCTGATTTATATACCTTTCTAATGACATCAAGATCTTTCAAATCGGCTGAGTCGTTCCATAGTAATTGCAGTTTGTCACACAAAAATATCAAAAAATAAGGAAGTTAACAAGAAAGACTTTACTTAAAATTTTTTTAAAAACAAACTAAGAAAAACGCCATTTTTGTTTTCAGATATGTTATATATATTAAATAGGCCTATCTAAAAATATTTTTTTTTGGAAAAAAAGGCTTGATCTTCGAAGTGTTTTCTAAGTTTAAACTTTAATTTTTGGCAAAAAAATTTTTTCAGTGTAATATAAAATTTTTACAGTGTACGTTTTCGAAAGCTGACTCATATACCTTTCTAATGACACCAAGATCTTTTAAATCGGCTAAGTCGTTCCATAGTAATTGCAGTTTAAATGTACCTATTACCGTCATTTTTTAAATATTTCGATACCTTGCCACGCCCACATATTTTCAAAAATGCAATTTCTAAAAATGAGGTTATGTTTCTGTAGGTAAAATATACCTGTATGCAAAATTTCATTAAAATCTGAGAGGGTCGGGTTCAATGAATATCGGTTTTGATATGAAATTCATCAGATGCATTTTACGAGCGCCTAGAGGAACATACGACCGCTGCCCTGGCCACGACATTAAAATTGTTCTGGGAGACTTTAATGCAAAAATAGGAAGGGAATATGTTCTTGGTCCATCGATCGGTAAATTCAGCCTGCATACCGACACGTCAGACAACGGGTTTAGGCTGGTTAGCTTCGCAGCGGGAAGGAACATGGTAGTTAGTGGAACCAGATTCCAGCACAAAGATATCCACAAGGCAACTTGGCTATCCCCCGATCAAAACACCAAAAATCAAATTGATCATGTGGTAATTGATGGCAGGCATGCATCTAGTGTCATGGACGTGCGTGTGATCCGTGGTGCTAATATTGGCTCGGATCATTACCTGGTTGCAGCCAAGGTTCGCATAAGATTGAGCAGAGCGAAAAACGCACGTAACCAAACATAAAGAAAGCTGGACATCGCGAAGCTGCAAACCCCAGAGATAGCTACTGCCTACTCCGACCAACTCTCCCAACTTTTACGACACAACGCCTCTACTTCTGACGTTCCCGATACACAGTGGCAGCATATTGCGCATTCCATGGCAACCGCCGCAACAACCGTGCTAGGATATGAAAAGTGGCGCTCAGACGAATCCTGGTACGATGAAGAATGTCGCATAGCGTCTGAGGAACAGGATGCTGCTTATATGGCAACTCTACAGCCAATTGTAACCCGTGCTGTTAGGGAACGGCATAAGGAGAAAGTAAAACGGGCGAGACAGCTATTTAGGCGAAAAAAACGTCAGATGAAAGAACGGGAGAGCGAGGATATAGAGCGATACAGGGATAGAGGTGAGGCCCGAAAATTTTACCAGAAAGTAAGAGCAAATGGATACGGTAATGGCCTCCCCACCTGTAAGGACAGTGATGGAAATCTGGTCACGGATACGCAGAGTGTGCTGCACATATGGAGAGAACACTTCCAGCAACTGCTGGTTCCAGAAGGCAGCGCACGTGAAGTTATCACGCCAATTGTGGACGACGGCTTAGATTGCCCACCACCAAGTCAAGCCGAGGTAAGAAGAGCAATATCGCGGCTGAAAAACAACAAAGCAGCCGGTGCCGACGGTCTGCCCGCAGAGCTCTTCAAGTCCGGTGGCGAGGAGTTGATAACGAGCATGCACCAGCTCCTGCGCACGGTTTGGCTTAAAGAGTGCATGCCCGACGATTGGAGTGTAAGCGTATTATGTCCTGTGCTGAAAAAAGGTGATCCAAGTGTGTGCTCCAACTACCGCGGGATCAGCCTTTTACCCATCGCATATAAGGTCCTGTCGAGTGTGCTATGTGAAAGACTAAAGCCAGTGTTATCCAACCTGATCGGGCCTTATCAGTGTGGCTTTAGACCTGGAAAATCAACAACTGACCAGATTTTCACACTTCGGCAAATCCTGGAAAAGACGCAAGAGAAACAGATCGACACGTACCATCTTTTTGTCGACTATAAAGCTGCCTTCGACAGCCCGATACGGCAGAAATTACTTGAAGCCATGGCTGAGTTTGGTATTCCAGCGAAGCTGATACGTCTTTGCGGAATGACGCTGACTGACACGAAGTCTTCAGTGAAGATTGGCAAGGACCTTACGGAGCCATTCTATACCAGACGAGGCCTAAAATAAGGCGACGCTGCGTGCGATCTCTTCAACATTGTGATGGAGATGATAATGAGAAAAGCTGCAGTAAACACGAGTGGCACTATATTCAACAAAAGCCACATGCTACTCGCGTACGCTGATGACGTAGACATCATCGGTCGAAAACTGCGGGATGGAACTGCAGCCTTCTCAGGTATTCAGAAGGAATCAGCGAAAATGGGCCTAACGGTGAACGAGGACAAAACGAAGTTATTAGTTTCAACGAACAAAGAATCTACTCGTTTGGGAAACTGTGTGAACGTTGACAACTATAATTTCGAGGTGGTAGATAATTTTGTCTACCTAGAATTAAAACCAGTACAGAAATTTCAGTCAGTTAAACTGACTGATAAATACCATCACCCAATATAATATATTGTTTAAGTCTTGAGTTATTGAAAATAATCGATTTGTAATTAAAACCAGTTAGAAAGTTTCAGTCGGGCAACCCGACTTACATTTACCCTTACCCTCAGTAAAACAAATAATTTTCTATTTTATTGATATTATTACTCGATTTCGAAATTGGGCGGAGTGGTACATTTATATGGGAGGTACGTGAAGGGGTGTGTTTAGGCTCCAGATTTATTCTCCATAACTTTATCCTGTTATAGCTTTACTAAATACAGAATTTGCGCACGATTGCGTTGGGTGTACTGATATTATTACTACATCCCAAAAGTGGGCGGAAAGGTACATTTGTATGGGAGGTACCATAAGGGGCGTGTCTAGACTTTCAATTTTTTCTCCAAAACTCTGTCCTGTTATAATATAACAAAATACAGAATTTGGGCACGATCGTGTCGAGTGTGTTGATATTATTACCCTATTTATAAAGTGGGCGGAGTGGTACATTTGTATGGAGGTACCAGAAGGGGCGTGTCTAGACTTCCAGATTTTTTCTCCAAAACTTTATCCTGCTTAAACTTTACCAAATACAGAATTTGGGCACGATCGCGTTAGGTCTTTTAATAATATTAATCGATTTCTAAAGTGGGCGGTACCAGATGTGTATGGGAGGTACCAGATGGGGCGTGAATAGACTTCCAATTTTTTTCTCTAAAACTTTATCTTGTTATAGCTTTACTCAAAATAGAATTTGGGTACGATCACGTTTAATTTATTGATATTATTTCTCCATCTCTATAGTGGGCGGAAAGGTAGATTTGTATGGGAGGTACCAGAAGGGGCGTGGCTAGGCTTTCAAAATTTTTTCCAAAACTTTATCCTGTTATAGCTTTACTAAATACAGAATTTGGGGACGATCCCGTAGGGTGTATTGATATAATTACTCGATTTCTAAAGTGGGCGGAATGATGTATTTGTATGGGAGGTACCAGAAGGGGCGGGGCCATGTAGCCCATTTGCAATACCGTAAGTAGTTTTGAGAAAATAATAACTCGTGCAAAATTTCAAAACATTTGGTTGCGTCTTTCGAAAGTTATCGTGCGAACCAGCCGGACAGCCACCCGACAGACAGACAGACAGACAGACAGACAGACAGACGGACATGGCTCAAACGACTTAAAAAGTCATGAATCGAATTTGGTTCAAAGAAACCTAGGGTCTAAAGTGACTCCTTCTATGTGTTACACTTTTGGGTCGTATCAAATGATATATACCTTCATCCCTACGGGTGATGGTATAAAAATTGGTCTGCCACAGACAAACACATCGATATACTTTAATATCTGAATGTAAATACTGAAGCTATGACAAATTTAAAAAGGTGACCCCTACGATCGGCAACAATGAATTTATAGAAGCATTTTTTAGATAGTTGTGCTGTTTTTATCGAGATACTTTCTTCGCAAAAGTTTTATGGTTTTTTGCGAGCTATAAATTTCTATCATTAGGGTGTCACATTAGGGTGGTAGGAAATTAGATTTGGGAAGTAAGTACTAGAACGGTACACTTGAGGTCAATGGACCTAAGAGCAAAAATATTGGCCTCGCTGAGACAAAAAATTCGCTGTATCAAGCTTTAAGATCGGACTTTTAATATGGAAGATATAACTAAAAAAACTAAAAAGGCGACCCCTACGTTCGGCAAAAAAAATAAAATTTTTTTTTTTTGAAATGTCCTTGGAACAATGTTTCATATTCGCTGGTGTACGGAGAACTTTTTTTTGTGTGCCTGTAAGGTGATACGGTCTAGTGTACATTAGGCATATAACCAATTTTTACGAAAAATTTGGCATACCACTACGTGGTGGCAAATATTGTACAAGTAACGAATATGACATTTTTAGGTGATTTGGGTTCAAAAATGTTCCGCACTAAAAGCGATTTCTAAAACAAGTCCGATTTTTTTTCAATATTTTTATTTTCAAAAACAAATGTTTTTTTTGTTTAAAGTATGTGATGATTTACAAAGTGGCAAAATGTTTTGCAAAATATTAATTTCACGCTCTGCGTAGAAGTTGCCCTGCTGAAATTTCTGAATGGCTGATGGTTTTTTGACCCAATATCTGAGAAAACATTAATTTTCTTTTGTTAAGCCGGACAATGACTTTTGTAGTGTGGCGAAATTATTTTTGTTAAAAGTATGATCAGAACACCAGACATCGCTCCAAGCATCAAAAGAACTGGGCTGCCACCTCTATATTACTATTAGTTAATATAGTTATGATTTCTGGTGAAAATGTATGTATTCCAGCGAGATGGCAACCCTATAATTGAAATAACTTTGACAGATTTGCAAAGAAATAAAACAACAAAGCAAAACGTCAAAAACAGCTGATGGGATGACGTAATCTTTGTAGGAAGACTTGAAATGGCTATATGATCTGAAAAAAAGTAATTGCGTTTGGTGCGGAAACTTTTTTGCAATTTCGGGAAAAAATAAATAATGGGAGTTCATAATTTTTTATGCTCTATTCGACTATGCTTTGCCATTTTTCCTATTTGCAAAAATGGTAGAAAGTTATATGCCTAGTGTACATATGTTAATCAGTGGGTCTTTCTACACGTAAACATGCAAGCTGTTTCTAAATTCAAGCCGAAAACTTGAATATACTGCCCTTCAGCTTTATTAATTTTCATCGCAAATTTTAACTGAAATGGAAACTGTAATTTTTTTAAATCAAACGGCAAATGGTGTGGTATTATTGAAATAAATAGAAGCAATACATCGGTTCCCTTATATTTTCTGGTTACATTTAATTTAAGAAGGATATCTCAATCATGTATTGCTTCTTAAATCCTGTAATGCGCGATCAAGGGGTTCCAACGATTTTTTACATGTGGGGTTTTCAGAAAATTGCAATTTATTGCGCTATGCTGCAACTTCCAAAAGAGTTGCGCACTACAGGAGAATGCAGTATTCAACGCAATACGTTTTGCGATCAAACATTTGACAAAATCAACTATATCAAAACCGATGGCATCCGATGCTCTACCTGTATTTGATGCATATTTGAGTAATGTTTCAATTCGTGAGTATTCAAAAGTTTTTACCTTCGTTGATCTCGGTTACATACAATACAGGTCTCAAATAAAGCCATGTCAAACATCAAGTCAAATGGTGCTATAGTCCTCCATCTTTGCGTTTGTATGACAGAATTGGGCAGGGCCACCCATTTTTGGGTTGATCACGCATATTCGTGTTTATTGCACACTCTATTTTAAATGTCTCCCTTTTCCTTTAAAATACGTATACTTATCTTAATTGAATCCACACCAAATTTCATGGTCATTCGCAAAAAACTTCTTCAGACATCACATTATAACAAATTACGTTTAACGGGCAGGGCTACGCCTAACGATCTAGTACTTGAGATACCGCACTTTAAAAAGAAATCTCCCATGGGCGGGGCCACGCCTTATAATCAAAGCACGACTGTTTTTGACCTAATCATATTGCATCCACTCCTAATTTAAAGTCACTTACTGTATTACCATTTCTGGTAATGGTGTGGAATGGGTGGACCAAACCTGAAGAAAATTGATTGAATGATGTACCATCCTATAAGTTTCATAATTTAAATACATACATAAATAAAGTATTTGTCAGAGCCTATTAAATATTTCAATATTTAAATCTTCACAATTTAAAAATTTGGATAATTTTTGTATGGGAAAAATCATAAATCGAATCAGTAAATGGACCAAATGTGTCTAATGCAATGTTTAAATAGCCTATAACCATCCTCGGAAGATTGTCTTTCTATTGGAACTGGTTTGTTGCAGATCGGTTTAATGGTTATAAAGTCTATAGCGATCATAGGTAGAAACAAATGTTCACTTTTATATATATAGATATAGATTGCCACTTATTTCAACAAAGAGAGGCATATGATGACAAGGTGTTGCCCCGAATTAAAAAAATGATACAAAACAAATAACGGAAAACTTCGAGTTATGGAAGTTCGAGTAACTGAAGGCGAATTGTAAGTTATTTACTCTCTTAACGCTACTTCCAACCGATTTAGTTCGAGTTAGGGAAAATTCGAGTTATGGGAGTTCGACTGTATTTGAATTAAATCTTTTAATTTTTTTAAAAGTAGCTTTCAGTAGGATAATGGTGTACTTTGTTTTAAAACCCAATTAGTGGCATTAAGTAGTTAACTATAATCCTATTCCACATTGATTTACTTTATACTTAAACTTAATTTCCCTTTGCACCCCATGAATGAGGTATGGGATAGCTTCTCGCGTTGTTGTGAATTAACACGCTTTCTATTTTTAGATTCACAACTAACGGCACCTACTTGTTTATCGACGAATGCGAACGTCACTGTTTTGAGAAGCTCTTACTAGATACGCCGATTGAATCGACGCTTAATACTGCGAAGTTGCTGTCAACAACATTCGAGGGGAACCGATTGGACGATGTAATGTAAAAAATTTCGGATAATTATTCTAAAATGACTTTTTGAATGGAAAAAATAGAAAAAGTTGTTGGTGGAAAACTGGTTTTCGGTTTTTTTGACGAAATTTTCCATTAAGTCGCGTGATTTGATAATTTCTGACGACGTAAAAGTTGGTGTGAAAAATTTTTAGTAATTTATCAAGTGAGAAAGGCTGGCCCTTTTGCTCAATTTATTTTAATTGTACGTACGTTGGCAGTAGAAATTTTATTTGGTAAAATCCTTCGGAAAAGTCGATTGAAAAATTCAATAATTGCTTTTTTGTATCGAATTTTGTGTGCAAGTGTTACGGAATGGCTTTTCGAATGAAAAAAAATAGAAAATTCAAATAACTCGGAAAATTCCGGAAAAACGCAAAAAAATTTGATTTTTTTTATCGACGAAATTTTTGCAGTTTTCGCATGATTTGATGATTTTGAAGGATGGAGAGGTTGGAGAGTTTAACGAGATAAATAATAAAATATATATTGATATCCTAAGCAATATTTATAAATTTGATAATTTTTTCCGAAAAGGAGGTTACGTGTAAAAAATAAGGTTATCCAATTGTATTGCGGGCATTTATTCCGTAACGACTGTCTTTTTTTAGGGAGAGTTATTTGCTTGACTAATGCCTCCTATTAGACGACAAAACCTTAGATGACGTAAACTTCGTGCAATAATTAGTCAGACAATACACAGTTCATCCATGCCAAGGTGTATGCTTCTAAAATTGCTCTCCTTCAATTCCCTGCATACTGTGGATGCTGTGCTGTGCGCCGAAGTCCACAATGATCAAGAATTCGGCAACAGCGAAATTTATGCCAGAATGCAAGATGACGAATAGACGAGCTTTGGAAGAAGTAGTAGTAATGAAGGATTTACGAGGTGATTTAAAACGATTTTGTGGGGCTATGATATTGCTCACGAAATCTACTGTTGCCGATTTACTTATACCATGCTTGAAATCGTTGTCAATGTCAGGAAGTTGAAATTGACCACGAACATGAGAGTCGCCTTGCAGAACCTCCCATCGTCTGCTGAATTCTCAAGACAACTGCTGGCACTTGGCAATGGCCAAATTTGTGTTGATGTTTCGACGGAAGTGTTCCCCGCCATGGCACAAAATTATTAAAATTTCGATTGGAATTATCAACGGGCAGAACTAGGAGCGAATAATAAGGACTTCGATAGCTTGAATTTCATTTCAGAAAGTCAAATCGCTGGAGAACTGCATTCTTACAAATCTGATTACAGCGTGACCAACAAGGGATGAAGCGACCAACAATCCGACCAAAGTTTTCAACTTGCTTGATGTGCTGCATAATTTACAGATGAAGGTGGGATCGATCATAATCCTATAGCTTAATCTGAAACAACCGAAATTGTCCGACGATCATCAAGAGCAAATTTAAGGAAAAGGAAGTCCTTATCTCACGAATTCCAATTATTCAAACTGAATATTCATTGCAATTGGCTTTGGCAATGACAATCAATAAATCGCAAGGCCAATGGTTGGAAGTATGTGGGATTAATATCGAATTTCCCTGTTTTTCGTGCGGTCAGATATACATTGCCTTTTCGCGTTTTAGAGAACCGCCTGTTTGTTTTTGCGGTTAAAAAATAAATGATTATAAAGTCATGTAAAAAACGAAGTCAAAATGTATATACAGTAGTTTTGATTTAACTGCCATACCGTGTTTTGCACGCATTTTGTGGCAGGTAAGTCAAAATGGCACTTAAGTTAAATTTTTAACTGCCAGTTATCTGATTATAAAACAAAAGCACCCTTTCGTCTGATCTATTGTTTTGATTTATACTAGGAACATACATACACAAAGTTTTTTATAACATCACCCTTAGGGATGAGGGTATATATCATTTGATACGACCCAAAAGTGTAACACATAGAAGGAGTGACTTTAGACCCTAGGTTTCTTTGAACCAAATTCGATTCATGACTTTTTAAGTCGTTTGAGCCATGTCCGTCTGTCTGTCTGTCTGGCTGTCCGGCTGGTTCGCACGATAACTTTCGAAAGACACAACCAAATGTTTTCAAATTTTGCACGAGTTAATATTTCCCCAAAACTACTTACGGAATTGCAAATGGGCTACATGGCCCCGCCCCTTCTGGTACCTCCCATACAAATACATCATTCCGCCCACTTTAGATTTCGAATAATAATATCAATACAACCAACGGGATCGTACCCAAATTCTTTACTTAGTAAAGCTATTACAGGATAAAGTTTTGGAAAAAAAAATTGGAAGTCTAGCCACGCCCCTTCAGGTACCTCCTATACAAATGTGCCTTTCCGCCCACTTTAGTGATGGAGTAATAGTATCAACAAATCCAACGCGATCCTACCCAAATTCTTTATTTTGTAATGTTATAACAGGATACAATTTGTGGAGAAAAAACTGGAATTCTAGCCACGCCCCATCTGGTACCTCCAATACATATCTGGTACCGCCCACTTTAGAAATCGATTAACATTATGAATATACCTCACGCGATCGTGCCCAAATTCTATATTTAGTAAAGTTCTGGCAGGATAAAGTTTTGGAGAAAAAATCTGGAAGTCTAGACACGCCCCTTCTGGAACCTCCCATACAAAAGTACCTTTCCGCCCACTTTAGAGATGGAGTAATAATATCAATATAATATTTTTTTGGTTTTACTGAGGGTGATGGTATATGTAAGTCGGGTTGCCCGACTGAAACTTTCCTACTGGTTTTTTTTTTAACCAAGAGAGAGTTCTGAAAATAATGAGAGTATTATAGAAAGGTTGCGAGCATTCTAACAAAACCAAACTACATACATAGTTTTCGTTAGCAACTGTTGCAAAAACCAGTAAGAAAGTTTCAGTCGGGCTACCCGACTTACATATACCATCACCCTCAGTAAAATAAAAAACCAGTACAGAAATTTCAGTCAGTTGAACTGACTGATAAATACCATCACCCAATATAAGATATTGTTTAAGTCTTGAGTTATTAAAATTAACCGATTTGTAATTAAAACCAGTTAGAAAGTTTCAGTCGGGCAACCCAACTTACATTTACACTTACCCTCAGTAAAACAAATAATTATACCATCACCCTTAGAAATGAGGGTATATTTCATTTGATACGACCCAAAAGTGTAACACATAGAAGGAGTGACTTTAGACCCTAGGTTTCTTTGAACCAAATTCGATTCATGACTTTTTAAGTCGTTTGAGCCATGTCCGTCAGTCTGTCTGTCTGTCTGCCTGTCTGTCTGTCCGGTGGCTGTCCGGCTGGTTCGCACGATAACTTTCGTATTTAGGAAAGCTATAACAGGATAAAGTTTTGGAAAAAATTTTGAAAGCCTAGCCACGCCCCTTCTGGTACCTCCCATACAAACTTACCTTTCCGCCCACTATGGAGATGAAGAAATAATATCAATAAGTCAAACGTGATCGCACCCAAATTCTATTTTTAGTAAAGCAATAACGGGATAAAGTTTTGGAGAAAAAAATTGGAAGTCTATCCACGCCCCATCTGGTACCTCCCATACACATCTGGTACCGCCCACTTTAGAAATCGATTAATATTATTAAAAGACCTAACGCGATCATGCCCAAATTCTGTATTTGGTAAAGTTCAAGCAGGATAAAGTTTTGGAGAAAAATCTGGAAGTCTAGACACGCCCCTTCTGGTACCTCCCATACAAATGTACCACTCCGCCCACTTTAGAAATAGGGTAATAATATCAATACACTAGACACGATCGTGACCAAATTCTGTATTTTGTTATATTATAACAGGACAAAGTTTTGGAGAAAAAATTGGAAGTCTAGACACGCCCGTTATGGTACCTCCCATACAAATGTACCTTTCCGCCCACTTTAGGGATGTAGTAATAATATCAGTATACCCAACGCAATCTTGCCCAAATTCTGTATTTAGTAAAGCTAAAACAGGATAAAGTTATGGAGAATAAATCTGGAAGCCTAGACACACTCCTTTTCGTACCTCCCATACAAATGTACAACTCCACCCACTTTAGAAATCGAATAATAATATCAATATAATTGAAAATTATTTGTTTTACTGAGGGTAAGGGTAAATGTATGTCGGGTTGCCCGACTGAAACTTTCTAACTGGTTTTAATTACAAATCGATTAATTTTAATAACTCAAGACTTAAACAATACCTTATATTGGGTGATGGTATTTATCAGTCAGTTTAACTGACTGAAATTTCTGTACTGGTTTTCTATTATATTGAAATTATTACTCGATTTCTAAAGTGGGCGGAGTGGTACATTTGTATGGGAGGTACGAGAAGGGGTGTGGTTGGGCTTCCAGATTTATTCTCCATTACTTTATCCTGTTATAGCTTTACTAATTACAGAATTTGGGCACGATTGCCTTGGGTGTACTGATATTATTAGTACATCCCTAAAGTGGGCGGATAGGTACATTTGCATGGGAGGTACCATAAGGGGCGTCGCTAGACTTCCAATTTTTTTTCTCCAAAACTTTGTCCTGTTATAACATAACAAAATACAGAATTTGGGCACGATCGTGTCGAGTGTATTGATATTATTACCATATTTCTAAAGTGGGCGGATTGGTACATTTGTATGGGAGGTACCAGAAGGGGCGTGTCTAGACTTCCAGATTTTTTCTCCAAAACTTTATCCTGCTTAAACTTTACCAAATACAGAATTTGGGCACTATCGCGTTAGGTCTTTTAATAATATTAATCGATTGCTAAAGTGGGCGGTACCAGATGTGTATGGGAGGTACCAGATGGGGCGTGAACAGACTTCCAATTTTTTTCTCCCAAATTTTATTATGTTATAGCTTTACTAAAAATATAATTTGGGTACAATCACGTTTAATTTATTGATATTATTTCTCCATCTCTATAGTGGGCGGAAAGGTAGATTTGTATGGGAGGTACCAGAAGGAGCGTGGCTAGGCTTTTAATTTTTTTTCCAAAACTTTATCCTGTTATAGCTTTCATAAATACAGAATTTGGGGACGATCCCGTAGGGTGTATTGATATTATTACTCGATTTCTAAAGTGGGCGGAATGATGTATTTGTATGGGAGGTACCAGAAGGGGCGGGGCCATGTAGCCCATTTGCAATACCGTAAGTAGTTTTGAGAAAATAATAACTCGTGCAAAATTTCAAAACATTTGGTTGCGTCTTTCGAAAGTTATCTTGCGAACCAGCCGGACAGCCACCAGACAGAGAGACAGACAGACAGACGGACGGACATGGCTCAAACGACTTAGAAAGTCATGAATCGAATTTGGTTCAAAGAAACCTAGGGTCTAAAGTCACTCCTTCTATGTGTTACACTTTTGGGTCGTATCAAATGATATATACCCTCATCCCTAAGGGTGATGGTATAAAAATTGCTATTATAGTGATATTATTACTCGATTTCTAAAATGGGTGGAGTGGTAAATTTGTATGGGAGGTACCAGAAGGGGCGTGTCTAGACCTCTAGGTTTATCCTCCAAAACTTTATCCTGTTATAGCTTTACTAAATACAGAGTTTGGGCACGATAGCGTTGGATGTATTAATATTATTACTCCATCTCTGAAGTGGGCGGAAAGGTACATTTGTATGGGAGGTCCCATAAGGGGCGCCGCTAGACTTCCAATTTTTATACCATCACCCGTAGGGATGAAGGTATATATCATTTGATACGACCCAAAAGTGTAACACATAGAAGGAGTTACTTTAGACCCTAGGTTTCTTTGAACCAAATTCGATTCATGACTTTTTAAGTCGTTTGAGCCATGTCCGTCTGTCTGTCTGTCTGTCTGTCTGTCGGGTGGCTGTCCGGCTGGTTCGCACGATAACTTTCGAAAGACGCAACCAAATGTTTCGAAATTTTGCACGAGTTATTATTTTCTCACAACTACTTACGGTATTGCAAATGGGCTACATGCTCCCCCCCTTCTGGTACCTCCCATACAAAGACATCATTCCGCCCACTTTTGAAATCGAGTAATAATATCAATACACCCTACGGGATCGTCCCCAAATTCTGTATTTAGTAAAGCTATAACAGGATAAAGTTTTGGAAAAAATTTTGAAAGCCCAGCCACGCCCCTTCTGGTACCTCCCATACAAATCTACCTTTCCGCCCACTATAGAGATGGAGAAATAATATCAATAAATTAAACGTGATCGTACCCAAATTCTATTTTGAGTAAAGTTATAACAAGATAAAGTTTTAGAGAAAATAATTGGAAGTCTATTCACGCCCCATCTGGTCCCTCCCATACACATCTGGTACCGCCCACTTTAGAAATCGATTAATATTATTAAAAGACCTAACGCGATCGTGCCCAAATTCTGTATTTGGTAAAGTTTGAGCAGGATAAAGTTTTGGAGAAAAAAATCTGGAAGTCAAGACACGCCCCTTCTGGTACCTCCCATACAAATGTACCACTCCGCCCACTTTAGAAATAGAGTAATAATATCAATACACTCGACACGATCGTGCCCAAATTCTGTATTTTGTTATATTATAACAGGACAAAGTTTTGGAGAAAAAATTGGAAGTCTAGACACGCCCCTTATGGTACCTCCCATACAAATGTACCTTTCCGCCCACTTTTGGGATGTAGTAATAATATCAGTACACCCAGCGCAATCGTGCGCAAATTCTGTATTTAGTAAAGCTATAACAGGATAAAGTTATGGAGAATAAATCTGGAGCCTAAACACACCCCTTCACGTACCTCCCATATAAATGTACCACCCCTCCGCCCAATTTCGAAATCGAGTAATAATATCAATAAAATAGAAAATTATTTGTTTTACTGAGGGTAAGGGTAAATGTAAGTCGGGTTGCCCGACTGAAACATTCTAACTGGTTTTAATTACAAATCGATTATTTTCAATAACTCAAGACTTAAACAATATATTATATTGGGTGATGGTATTTATCAGTCAGTTTAACTGACTGAAATTTCTGTACTGGTTTCTCCAAAACTTTGTCCGTTATAACATAACAAAATACAGAATTTGGGCACGATCGTGTCGAGTGTATTGATATTATTACCTTATTTCTAAAGTGGGCGGAGTGGTACATTTGTATGGGAGGTACCAGAAGGGGCGTGTCTAGACTTCCAGATTTTTTCTCCAAAACTTTATCCTTCTTCAACTTTACCAAATACAGAATTTGGGCACGATCGCGTTAGGTCTTTTAATATTATTGATCGATTTCCAAAGTGGGCGGTAGCAGATGTGTATGGGAGGTACCAGATGGGGCGTGGATAGACTTCCAATTTTTTTCTCCAAAACTTTATTCTGTTATAGCTTTACTAAAAAGAAAATTTGGTTCCGATCACGTTTAATTTATTGATATTATTTCACCATCTCTATAGTGGGCGGAAAGGTGGATTTGTATGGGAGGTACCAGAAGGGGCGTGGCTAGGCTTTCAAAATTTTTTCCAAAACTTTATCCTGTTATAACTTTACTAAATACAGAATTTGGGTACGATCCCGTAGGGTGTATTGATATTATTACTCGATTTCTAAAGTGGGCGGAATGATGTATTTGTATGGGAGGTACCAGAAGGGGCGGGGCCATGTAGCCCATTTGCAATACCGTAAGTAGTTTTGAGAAAATAATAACTCGTACAAAATTTCAAAACATTTGGTTGCGTCTTTCGAAAGTTATCGTGCGAACCAGCCGGACAGCCACCAGACAGACAGATGGACAGACAGACAGACAGACGGACATGGTTTAAACTACTTAAAAAGTCATGAATCAATTTTGGTTCAAAGAAACCTAGGGTCTAAAGTGACTCCTTCTATGTGTTACACTTTTGGGTCGTATCAAATGATATATACCCTCATCCCTAAGGGTGATGGTATAAAAATTGTGTGGCTGTTAAATGATAAATTATCAATGAATATGGGATAATAATTCCAAATATTTGTGACAGCTAACTTAAATTGGCACGTATAAAATTGGCTCTTAAACAAGTACATTTCATACGAAATTAATGAAATGAGTGAAATTATGTGGTTTTTGGCAGGTATCTCAAATTGACAGCTAAAAGAATGGCAGTTAAGTCAAAACTACTGTAATAAGCTTAACATTTTTATAACTTTTATAAAATTTAATTAGAAATTCATCATGAAAGCACCTTTATTAAATTGTACCTTGTAATTTTAAACAAATACATATAAATAGTTGTCGCATCAATCTTCATGGATTTCTTTCATCAATCACGTCACTGTAATACAACTTGCTTTCTATGAGCTGGATTAGTTCATTTCACAAATGTATTCATTTTTTAACACCAATGTAGATATTCGAAATACTCAGATTTATGTGGGATTTCTTGTTCTTATTACCTGTCTTGTCGTCCTTTTTAAGTCGGATTCATATCTTTCACTAATTTGCCTCGCATGATGAGAATCAGTTTCTGTGGTTTGTAGTGAGAGTGTTGTTGGCCGTGGTGATGAAGAGCCACCTCGAAACTGCACATGGAATTTGTCTGCCACAAAGTTATCAATCACTTCTAAGATGTGGACTGTGTGTATGTAGTCCTCTGCGATGGTGTATATCTATCATCTCGGCACGATGGCAGTGTAGTTATTTATTCACTGACAGGTTCGTCTCCACTGTTCACACACGTGCAAAATGGTAAAATTAATATATGAACTAAACGTTAATTTGACTAAAATTTTTGCAATCAACTTCAGAAAGGAAACCAGAAAACAAAAACATCGTTCCAATCGTTATTCCTGTCATCTGCTACACCACCAGCAGCGATAACAACCAAACTGATACCATTATACGAGGGTAAGTAGATAAGGAAAATTTCTTCAACATTTTCCCCAAGTTCATCATACAGCAAACAAATATTGACAAATGAGCTATCTCAATGCAAAGTACCATCGATATTTCATTATGACAAACCTTCGTAACGGTTTCGTTGTAAATATGTATATAATGTAAATGTTCATGTCGGGATGTCAAACATTGTTGGTATTTTTGTAGTTCTAAAATGTGAGCATGCTTTTACGAATAAGAAATTGTGGTAGTGGATAGATAGCCAAACACAGTCAAATGCATTTTCTGGACATAAAAATGATGAATGTATTTCATATACCATCACCCCGATGGGGTGGCATATACCTACTGTATGTGTTTTAATTGAGAACACACACCATGCCTGCGCAAACGAATGAGCTTAGAGCGCTTATTAAATGTATAGCGAAACGAATGGTGGGATAAAGCTTTTAATATTATTTATAATTTGATGCAAATACCTGTAAAGTTAGAGGGAAATCGAAAAACTTTTAAATTATTGGATTAAGCAATAAATATTTTTAAATTCAGTGTTTCCAATTTTTGAGATTTTAAAAAAATAATAAAACTTGCACTTTTTACTCAAACCTCTGAGAATTAAAATTAAACAATAATCACAAAAAGAAAAATCAAAACAAAAAGGACAACAATTAAAAAATTTATTAACAAAAAAATAACAATTCATTCTAGTTTAAATAACTAAAGTTTATGAAATAAATTACATTTTTATAACATAAATAAATGAAAATAACTATGTATAGTTCATGCATGAGCAAATATTCTCTGAGAAATTTCGCCTTTTATTTAAAACCATGTTAAATTACTTTTTATTCCTCAAGGTGTATAGTTGTCAACAATTACCTGAATTGAAATAAGTTTATTTTATAAATATAAAAAATGTTTGTGTGATTTTGTAGAATTTTTTGTCGCCAATATTTTTGGCGAAATATTCTGACTTTCAAGCCGTGGACCTTATGTCTGCTACCTCATAGACAATCACCCCTATTCCCGTAGTCGTCGTCGACGCAAAACGACGTCGTCTTGTGACGACGCTATAAAATCGGTATTCTCGTAGTCGTTTGTGATAACTATCGGTTACTATTGACACAAATTTGGTATTCTGTAAGCAAATGAGACGACGACGTTGAATCGAAACGACTCTGAATCTGTCGTCACAGTTGTTAGTAACGACTTGAAACAATTTGAAGGAATAACTTTAGTTTTTGTAAATTTAAAAAAAGGTTTTGTTTAATGACGTCAAGAATAACAATGTCGAGTAACAAATAGGGGCTTGGAAACAAAATCCCTCATAGGTACAAGGATTTTATCTAAATTTAAGGGGTTATGTGAGAAAATTGGTGAAAAACAACATAATTCCTTTGGAGCGCCTTTAAGAATCCTTTGCGGTTGTAGTTACGAATCTGGTCTTCTTTATTTGTAGCAAAAATTTTGATATGGTTTCCATCGACATATCCAATTACTCCAGTAAATCCTGTTTTGTTAAAAAAAATGTAGTTTATGCTTCCGATTTGTCATCTTCAATTACTTCCAATTGTATCCAAGGTGGACAAATCACCTCTCTAATGCATTCAGGGTTTCGACAGGAATCTTGCAACTACTGGCTGCACTTACACTTAGGTTGTAAGGCCCCTCTCCAAAGGACCTCAATGTTGCTGACAACTTAATTATGACTGAAACATATGTCCTGAGTTCACTTTTCATGATAGGAACTATTTCTATAGGGACTATTACGTAATTAAATGCTGCCTTATTAAGACTTAAGTAGTTCTCGAATCTAAAAAAATTTGGAAGGCCGGCCAACAGATAACCTCAAATTACGATTTTAACACCGATGAACATACTCGTTATTTGGCAAGTTTAAGATCACCGGATCATAGTCGAAGTATTATCCTTTCCAGTATAAGATATTTCTTGCTTTCCTCATCGCTTGAATTTGATTCGGGCACAAAAATATTTTTTTTACGACACAATAAAAATCAAAATAAATCAGCTGATGTAAAAAAGTTACATCAGCTGTTGTCATTTCTTTCATGTTATCGATTACCAGTCGACGTCGTCTCATTGTAGTTACAGAATACCGAAATAGCATTGATGTGACGACGATGTTGAATCGAAGTGACATTGACATAAAAACGACGACGATGTCGACGATGACTACGGGAATAGGGGTGATTATGTCGTTTTTCAAGGTGACATAATGTCCGCGGACGTTATGGACACCGGATTTTTTTATACCATCACCCGTAGGGATGAAGGTATATATCATTTGATACGACCCAAAAGTGTAACACATAGAAGGAGTCACTTTAGACCCTAGGTTTCTTTGAACCAAATTCGATTCATGACTTTTTAAGTCGTTTGAGCCATGTCCGTCTGTCTGTCTGTCTGTCTGTCTGTCTGTCTGTCTGTCGGGTGGCTGTCCGGCTGGTTCGCACGATAACTTTCGAAAGACGCAACCAAATGTTTCGAAATTTTGCACGAGTTATTATTTTCTCAAAACTACTTACGGTATTGCAAATGGGCTACATGGCCCCGCCCCTTCTGGTACCTCCCATACAAATACATCATTCCGCCCACTTTAGAAATCGAGTAATAATATCAATACACCCTACGGAATCGTCCCCAAATTCTGTATTTAGTAAAGCTATAACAGGATAAAGTTTTGGAAAAAATTTTGAAAGCCTAGCCACGCCCCTTCTGGTACCTCCCATACAAATCTACCTTTCCGCCCACTATAGAGATGGAGAAATAATATCAATAAATTAAACGTGATCGTACCCAAATTCTATTTTGAGTAAAGCTATAACAAGATAAAGTTTTAGAGAAAAAAATTGGAAGTCTATTCACGCCCCATCTGGTACCTCCCATACACATCTGGTACCGCCCACTTTAGAAATCGATTAATATTATTAAAAGACCTAACGCGATCGTGCCCAAATTCTGTATTTGGTAAAGTTTAAGCAGGATAAAGTTTTGGAGAAAAAATCTGGAAGTCTAGACACGCCCCTTCTGGTACCTCCCATACAAATGTACCACTCCGCCCACTTTAGAAATAGAGTAATAATATCAATACACTCGACACGATCGTGCCCAAATTCTGTATTTTGTTATATTATAACAGGACAAAGTTTTGGAGAAAAAATTGGAAGTCTAGACACGCCCCTTATGGTACCTCCCATACAAATGTACCTTTCCGCTCACTTTTGGGATGTAGTAATAATATCAGTACACCCAACGCAATCGTGCGCAAATTCTGTATTTAGTAAAGCTATAACAGGATAAAGTTATGGAGAATAAATCTGGAGCCTAAACACACCCCTTCACGTACCTCCCATATAAATGTACCACTACTCCGCCCAATTTCGAAATCGAGTAATAATATCAATAAAATAGAAAATTATTTGTTTTACTGAGGGTAAGGGTAAATGTAAGTCGGGTTGCCCGACTGAAACTTTCTAACTGGTTTTAATTACAAATCGATTATTTTCAATAACTCAAGACTTAAACAATATATTATATTGGGTGATGGTATTTATCAGTCAGTTTAACTGACTGAAATTTCTGTACTGGTTTTATTTTTTTTTCATGATTTAGCACGCGACATTTGCCACGTGACATATTTTCTATGACTATATACATATATATATATATATGAACAACTCCGTAATGGCTTTTTAATTGCGAAATTAGGGAATTTTATAAAGTTTTTATGCCACAAACTGTTCATCACGAATGTTGCACTAGAATGTCATTAAAATATAATCAAATTGTTGCAGCTAACTAATCAATTTTTAATATTATTGGAGTACTTTAGGAATTGATTTTAGACACATACGGCCTTATTATATGAAGATATGATGCGTTCTATAGCTAAAGTATTCTTTGGCTCTAAAAAACGTTTAATAAGAAATTGTATTCATAAACGTTTGTTATCAGTCCTTTAGCCTAATGTGCCGACCTGTTATTGGTCGTTAATGATGTAAAAAACCAGTAAGAAAGTTTCAGTCGGGCAACTCGACTTACATATACCCTCACTAGGGTGTCCCAAGCTTCAAAGAGAATTTTATTTCAGTAAATGGACATTATTCGTTAAATTTTCTTTTCAAAGTTTGATTTTCACAGTCAGTATATACAAGGGCGTAGCCAGGTAGGAGCAGGGGGGGCAGCTGCCCCCCCCTACAGATTGGAAACTATAGTAAAAAATTTTTATATTTATATAATTTTGTAACACAAATACATTATTTTTTTATACACTACATGGAGTTGGAAAATATGGAAATTAATATAAACCAGTACAGAAAGTTCAGTAAGGTCAACTGACTGCTCAATACTCTTACCCTATAACCTTTAACTGAACTTAAGTTAAATTAACTTATTTTTAAGTAAAGGTCCCTCTGTATTATTATTTCCTGCTTGCGGAGCGTTAACTATATGAGATAGTAAGGCCAAACGTTTACAGACTTGTATAAAACTGTAAAAATGGACACAGTGTAGAAAGTGTTAAAGAATTTAAAACAAATGAAAAATCCTTCTTAAAATTACTGGAAAAATGTACGCTTATTTGTATTGGAACTACTAATACGAACAACGAGGCTCTTTTTATACCATCACCCGTAGGGACGAGAGTATTTATCATTTGATATGAGAAAAATTGTAACGCACTAATCTATCTTAACACCAAATTCGTTTCAGGACTATTGAGCTATGTTCGTCGGTCTGGCTGGCTAGCTGGCTAAGTTATATTTAGCAAAAGATGTTTGCTTATGAATATTTTTTTCGAATTTTTCTTTAAATTGTCTTTCATACTAGGATGAGACCGGCGAAACTTTTTTTTATTGACCCATCCTATTATACCCTCTTGTATGCGAATTTTGATTTAGTAACAAACGTGAAAAAAATGATTCTAGATCTTTCTAGTCGTATGGTCAGAATATTTAATAGTCTGATTTAGTGCCATGCCTATTTCTTCTATGTATTCAAAAATCTTTTAGTAGTTGTATTTCCGTAATAGTTTTTACGGCTGTCTCAAACTTTTTAATTAAAGTTGAAACCAACAAAATTGGGCTGTTTTAAAATATAAAGATCGCACGAGAAAAATTATAAGGCCGGCAGTTTCGGGTATAAATTCAAGTGTTTTTTATTATTTAATATGTCTTCCCAAGCTGGACAAAGGAATACAAAGGAAAAACAGAAGAACAATTGACAGGACTTAAAGAAATATTTGACATTCAACTAAATAATTCATTTCATAGGAGGGTCGATGGAAAATTATGGGAAAGTGTATTTCATCTAATATTTTTGGTAAATTTCTTAATAAAGACAACAAAAGCCATGGCAAATCGCTGAACAGTAGCTAAAGTCAATGTTATTAGGGTAAAACTGTATTGAGTTTTTTTTTTAACGGAATATTCACACCAAATTTTCCATTTCTAGGCTGACGGATTTGGTCAAACCAAGCTAGTCTACATATCTTTCCGGGCTCGCATTACACCGCCGCTACTTTTTTGTAAACATCGCATAACTTCTCTTTAAAATAAATATTTCCCTCAATCTCGCTATTGGCCGTTTGGTCTTAGCGGCGATTATATTTCTCTCATTTTTAATACCAAAAGTACGAATTTCGAAATTTTTTTTTTAAGAAATCCCTTCTAACTTGGGGCGAATATGCCCATGTATGTACCAATTTGGCTGATTGTACCATTTTTATCCCTTTTCCAACATTTCTTCCATAAAAGTATGAATTTTGATAAACTAACTTGGCCAATAAAATAAGAACACCCTAATTTTCGAAATTCTACCATTAGCATTTGATCCGGGTGATGGTTACAGTTTTATTCCCTTTTCGGTCTCTTTTCACCCTAAACTACAAAATTCGAAATATCCCACAATTTACTTCATAAAATAAACATTCAACCCGACTTTCGCGATTCTACCTTAATCCGTTTGGTCTCGGTGATTGCACCAGTTTTATTCTTTTTTGGGCCGTTTTTACCACTAAAAGTGCGAGTTTCGAAAAATTCATTCACGCTGCTCTCTAGTTCTCTAAAAATATTGCTTATATAGATTTTCACGGTGATAGCTTAAACCGTTTGGCCTGAGGGATGGTAACGGTATTATCATTATTCGGGCCTTTTAAAATTTCGAAATTTCAAACAAGTGGCTTTCGAGTTATGACAAATTATTTAGAAAAATGTCTCAAAAAGAAATTTTGAAGTTTTGTTTAAGAGGTTAAATGGTACTTATTTTTGATATGTTACAGGGAATCTAAAGAGTATAAATTACCACCTCCAATAGCAACGCCATTTAAGTTACTGGTTCAAACAAAAATGACGTTTTTTGAAGTTTTGTCAATCTTCTCGCAAATGTGCGATGTGACCGGCTCTGGACAGCCGATGATTCTACAATCTATTTGGCTTTTAATTATAAAGACACATAACTTACATGGAATAGACTCAACAAAGTTCGCCTGAAGAATTAACCAGTACAGAAATTTCAGTCAGTTAAACTGACTGATAAATACCATCACCCAATATAATATATTGTTTAAGTCTTGAGTTATTGAAAATAATCGATTTGTAATTAAAACCAGTTAGAAAGTTTCAGTCGGGCAACCCGACTTACATTTACCCTTACCCTCAGTAAAACAAATAATTTTCTATTTTATTGATATTATTACTCGATTTCGAAATTGGGCGGAGTAGTGGTACATTTATATGGGAGGTACGTGAAGGGGTGTGTTTAGGCTCCAGATTTATTCTCCATAACTTTATCCTGTTATAGCTTTACTAAATACAGAATTTGCGCACGATTGCGTTGGGTGTACTGATATTATTACTACATCCCAAAAGTGAGCGGAAAGGTACATTTGTATGGGAGGTACCATAAGGGGCGTGTCTAGACTTCCAATTTTTTCTCCAAAACTTTGTCCTGTTATAATATAACAAAATACAGAATTTGGGCACGATCGTGTCGAGTGTATTGATATTATTACTCTATTTCTAAAGTGGGCGGAGTGGTACATTTGTGTGGGAGGTACCAGAAGGGGCGTGTCTAGACTTCCAGATTTTTTCTCCAAAACTTTATCCTGCTTAAACTTTACCAAATACAGAATTTGGGCACGATCGCGTTAGGTCTTTTAATAATATTAATCGATTTCTAAAGTGGGCGGTACCAGATGTGTATGGGAGGTACCAGATGGGGCGTGAATAGACTTCCAATTTTTTTCTCTAAAACTTTATCTTGTTATAGCTTTACTCAAAATAGAATTTGGGTACGATCACGTTTAATTTATTGATATTATTTCTCCATCTCTATAGTGGGCGGAAAGGTAGATTTGTATGGGAGGTACCAGAAGGGGCGTGGCTAGGCTTTCAAAATTTTTTCCAAAACTTTATCCTGTTATAGCTTTACTAAATACAGAATTTGGGGACGATTCCGTAGGGTGTATTGATATTATTACTCGATTTCTAAAGTGGGCGGAATGATGTATTTGTATGGGAGGTACCAGAAGGGGCGGGGCCATGTAGCCCATTTGCAATACCGTAAGTAGTTTTGAGAAAATAATAACTCGTGCAAAATTTCGAAACATTTGGTTGCGTCTTTCGAAAGTTATCGTGCGAACCAGCCGGACAGCCACCCGACAGACAGACAGACAGACAGACAGACAGACAGACAGACAGACGGACATGGCTCAAACGACTTAAAAAGTCATGAATCGAATTTGGTTCAAAGAAACCTAGGGTCTAAAGTGACTCCTTCTATGTGTTACACTTTTGGGTCGTATCAAATGATATATACCTTCATCCCTACGGGTGATGGTATAAAAATACACATGAAAACAAAATGGTTAAGATAATTACAAATTTACGTTTATGATACTGAAAAACATGAGGTCTTTAATTATACCATCACCCGTAGGGATGAAGGTATATATCATTTGATACGACCCAAAAGTGTAACACATAGAAGGAGTCACTTTAGACCCTAGGTTTCTTTGAACCAAATTCGATTCATGACTTTTTAAGTCGTTTGAGCCATGTCCGTCTGTCTGTCTGTCTGTCTGTCTGTCGGGTGGCTGTCCGGCTGGTTCGCACGATAACTTTCGAAAGACGCAACCAAATGTTTTGAAATTTTGCACGAGTTATTATTTTCTCAAAACTACTTACGGTATTGCAAATGGGCTACATGGCCCCGCCCCTTCTGGTACCTCCCATACAAATACATCATTCCACCCACTTTAGAAATCGAGTAATAATATCAATACACCCTAGGGGATCGTCCCCAAATTCTGTATTTAGTAAAGCTATAACAGGATAAAGTTTTGGAAAAAATTTTGAAAGCCTAGCCACGTCCCTTCTGGTACCTCCCATACAAATCTACCTTTCCGCCCACTATAGAGATGGAGAAATAATATCAATAAATTAAACGTGATCGTACCCAAATTCTATTTTGAGTAAAGCTATAACAAGATAAAGTTTTAGAGAAAAAAATTGGAAGTCTATGGTACCTCCCATACACATCTGGTACCGCCCACTTTAGAAATCGATTAATATTATTAAAAGACCTAACGCGATCGTGCCCAAATTCTGTATTTGGTAAAGTTTAAGCAGGATAAAGTTTTGGAGAAAAAATCTGGAAGTCTAGACACTCCCCTTCTGGTACCTCCCATACAAATGTACCACTCCGCCCACTTTAGAAATAGGGTAATAATATCAATACACTCGACACGTTCGTGCCCAAATTCTGTATTTTGTTATATTATAACAGGACAAAGTTTTGGAGAAAAAATTGGAAGTCTAGACACGCCCCTTATGGTACCTCCCATACAAATGTACCTTTCCGCCCACTTTTGGGAGGTAGTAATAATATCAGTACACCCAACGCAATCGTGCGCAAATTCTGTATTTAGTAAAGCTATAACAGGATAAAGTTATGGAGGATAAATCTGGAGCCTAAACACACCCCTTCACGTACCTCCCATATAAATGTACCAGTCCGCCCAATATCGAAATCGAGTAATAATATCAATAAAATAGAAAATTATTTGTTTTACTGAGGGTAAGGGTAAATGTAAGTCGGGTTGCCCGACTGAAACTTTCTAACTGGTTTTAATTACAAATCGATTATTTTCAATAACTCAAGACTTAAACAATATATTATATTGGGTGATGGTATTTATCAGTCAGTTTAACTGACTGAAATTTCTGTACTGGTTTTAATTCTTTCTAATAAATTTATTTCTTTTTGTTATATGTTTATATACTATTATCATTATGTACTTATTTTTTATTATATAGTTAAACTTTTATTTTTTTTTGTTTTAAAAATAAGTTGGGAAAAAACCAGAAAACCTTCAGCCCCCCCCTGGCTGAGATCCTGGCTACGCCCTTGAGTATATATCTGTCGAGTTTCCTGTACAAAACCTAATAAAAAAGCCTAGCTTTTGTTTGAAACAAAGTCGTTGATGTTTTTCTCTGAAAAAGAACAGTTGGTGTCATATAAAGTAATAAAAAAATGAAGCAGAATTTATATTTTTATTTGTCAGACTAACCGGGAGTGGACCAAGAAGTTCTTCCTTCGATGGGATGTACCGCTTATCATGAGGTGATGGATTGTCTACAGCTAAGTTAGCAACTATTTTCATTTTAGTTTCCTGATTTACATCATCATCGAAAAGAGACAAAGTTGACACTTCATCTGTCAAACTTTATAAATGCCGACAGAAATTCTGCTTTTGAAATGCTTTTGTCGATTGTTTCGTAAGCCTTCAGGTTCTTCAAAAGTTCAAATCCTGGTGAGGTGCTTTCATCCAAGGGTCGGAAAACGATATTTTTTTTGTTTCTAACAAAAATAAATAAAATAGAAGTTGAAAAATATTTCTCAACACATGAGTTCAATATGTTTTCTAACAAAACATAACTCTATTGTTCAAAATAAATAATGAACAATGATGACAAAACTATAAAATTTTTATTTTCAACAAAGATAAATAACATTCAAGTTGAACATTTTTTTCAACTTTAGAGTTGAAAATCTGTTCGAACAATGTTCGTTTCAAATTATAATACATATACATTTAAATATAAAGCTTCATCAAGTGGATTATTTCACAGTATTCAGCAAAATTCAAAATACCTGGCCTCTGTTATTAGCGATGGTATAGTATCGATCATATCTCATTCATTAGATGTAAGGGAAAATACATAGCTCTAGATTCTAGCTCTAGCTCTAGATTTTCTCCCAAAATTTTTTGTTGAAATTCTTATGATGCTGTGTTCAGCGATGGTACAAAGTGACTGATTTTTTTCGTAAATTAACGTTCAATAATCGCTTTCCTTTGCAAAATTTGTCTGAATTCAGTTTACATACAAAATTATGTGTATGTAAAAGGGGAATTTATATGGAAGGTACCAAAAGGGGTGTGCTAAATAGTTAGGGTTGCTGAGGTTTTGCCTCCTATTTCAAGATAAATGAACTGACCAAATTTGATTATCTCCCAGGTGTCGGTTTAGAAGTTATGGGAGAAATATTAATTTTACAAAAATAGGTAATTTTGTATGGGAGGTACCAGAAGGCGTGAACCGATATAGTCCATGTTCATTCCTGAGTCTAATTTTCATAAGCGAACATCATACGCAAAATTTAAGTGAATTCAGTTTTTTGACAAAAAAAATATGTATGTTAAATTATTTGGGTCAATTCGGTCATTTGTATGGGAGGTACCAGAAGGGGTATGGCAAAGGTTTCGGTTTTCTAAAGGTTTGTCTACTTTTGCAAGATAAATAAACTGACCAAATTTAAATATCCTCCGGTCATGCGTTTGGGAGTTATGAAAGAAATATTAATTATCCAAAAATAGGTAATTTTCTATGGGAGGCACCAGAAGGGGTGGGGCTATTCTGCCCATTTACAATCCCATAAGTTCGTTTTGAAAAATATTAATACTGGTAAGTTTTCATACCGATCCGTTTAGGTTTATTTGAGTTATCCTGCCCACCAGCCATCCAGCCAGCCAGACTGACGGACATAGCTCAATCGTCTGAAACGAATTTGGTCTTAAGATACTTGGGGTCTAACTCGTCTCCTTTAATGCGTTACACTTTTTTTCGTATCAAATGATATATACCCTCATCCCAAAGGGTGATGGTATAAAAATTATGCTTAATTAAAAAAAAATTTATTTGATATTAAAAAAAATTTATTTGTAATTAATAAGAATGAATACGTAATTAAAGAAATTGTATTAGACATACAAAATATTGAATTTACATTGTAAATAGTTTAATTTGTTATAAATAAAGTTTAATTTATTTCGAAAAAAATTGTGTTTGATTTTAAAATAATTTAATTTGATCCGAAAAACAGTAAGTTTTCTCAGTCTTAAAAAATTATTAATAAAAATAGTTTTACATTTTAAGCAGATGTACAGTTATTCAAATACATAACACTATTAAACTTTTTAAGTACGTCTGGCTTTACCTTTAAATCATAACATTTTGCTTTATTTAATTTAAGGAAGTCTTTTGTGAAGAGAATACCTTCCATTAAATATCTTTCTAATCGGTTTCTATATTTATTTTTATTTAAATTAAATTGGCCAAAGGTCCTTCTACATTTCTGAAGAAAGTGGTAGTATTAGAATTTCTTAATAAATTATTTTAAAACTGGAAAAAGTAGTTTAGAGTCCGCACGTCTTAGCTCACAGACTGTTTTCCAAAATTTCAACAACTCTTCGTTGTTACTATTAGATATATTTCTAAAATCTAAATCGGAGTATAATCTTTGCAGTTTATCGTATTCAATAAAATGTTGATACCCTTTTACAATAATAGAGAAAGACTTTTCTGGACCATTTATTAATACATTCGAATTAATTAAGTTTAATGATTTGAATTTGAAAATAAATTCATATCAATGTATTAATAAATGGTCCAGAAAAGTCTTTCTCTATTATTGTAAAAGGAATTTATTTTCAAATTCAAATCGTTTTAGAATTTGATCACAAAGTTCGATGTAAAAATAATGCAGTTCATTTTAATTTCATCTATTTCATGTTGTGGTAATTTTGTTTGAAGCAAAATTTCATTTACATATAAACCTAAATAAATTTTATTGTAATTTAGCATATTAGAGGTTTTCTTATAGTCTGTTAGAACAATATTATTTCTGTCAATAAAATTATCTATATATATAAAAATGGTGGCAAAAATGAAGAGTAATTCATCAATTGAGAACGGCTGGACCGATTTTGATGAAATTTTTTTTCAGTTGTTCGTAATTGCCAGGAGAAGGTTTATGTAAAAGAAAATTTTCGGAAAATCCTCCGGAAAAGCCGGAAAATTGGAAAAACCGAAAATTGCTTTTTTGTATGGAATTTTGTGTGCAATTGTTACGAATGATTTTTTGAATGGAAAAATAAAAAAAAATTGTTGGAAAATTCGAAAAATTTTCATACTATTTTTCGACGAAATTTTGCATTTTGTCGTATAATTTGATAGTTTTGAAGGATGTAACTTGCAAAAAATTTCGGATAATTATTCCGAAATGACTTTCTGAATGGAAAAATAGAAAAAATTCTTGGTGGAAAACTCGGAAAATTCCAGAAAAACTCGAAAAATTTTATTTTTTTCGGAAACATTTTGCATCGCAAACTGAATTTTTGTATAACATTTTGTATGCAATTGTTCCATTGTGGCTTTTCGATTAGAAAAATAGAAAATTTTGGTTGGAAAATTATGGAAAAATTTTATTTCTTTTTCGACGAAATTTTACATTTTACTGTATTTTGATCATTTTGAATGACGTTAATGTGAAAAATAACCGAAATAACTTATCGAATGGAAAAATAGAAAAATTCTTGGTGGAAAACTCGGAAAATTCCGGAAAAAACTCGAAAATTTTAGATTTTTCCCACGAAATTTTTCATTGTATCGCTTGATTTGATGATTTTAGACGACGTAAAGGTGGAAAATTCGTTGTGATGCTTGGAAAAATTCGATTTATTGTGAAATCTATATCTATATATATAAAAATGGCGTGAAAAGTGTATAGTAATTCTTCAAGAGAGAACGGCTGGCCCAATTTGCTCAATTTTTTGTTTCCAATTGTTCGTAATTAGTATGAGGTTATTATGCAAGAAAATATTGGGAAAATCCTTAGAAAAATTGGAAAAATCGAAAATTGGTTTTTTATGGAATTTTGTGTGCAATTGTTACAGAATGTCTTTTCGAATAGAAAATCCTTAGGGAAAAACTCGAAAAATTCCGGAAAAACGCAAAAAATTTGATATCGACAAAATTTTGCAATTTTCGCCTGATTTGACGGTTTGAACGATGTTTAGGTGGAAAATTCGGCTAAGTGTTGGTTGGTATCGAGATAAATAATATTTAGATAAAACATATATTGATATCCTATGCAATATTTATTAATTTTATCATATTTTGAAAAAATGAGTTTGCGTGTGAAAAATGAAGTTATCCAATGGGATTGCGGGCATTTATTCCGTAACGACATTGTAGTTTTTTAGGGAGAGTTATTTGCTTTGGTAATGCCTTCTATTAGAATATCTAACCTTAAATGACGTAAACATCATGCAATAATTAATCAGACTATACAAAGTTCATCCACGCCAAGGATACCTTAACTATCCCTTCAATTCGCTACGTACTGTGGATGGTGTTCTGTGTGTCGCATTTCTGAAGGCTTGACAAAATTTAAATTTCCTCGAAAGCGGTATTGTATTGAACTCGCCGAGGCGACCGTTTCTGAGTCAGCGATTCAAATTCGTACATTGTTTGCGATCACGTCGAGTTCGACGTATGACATGTGCGACAATCTGCTATCGACATTGGGAACGCCAGCGCCAAAACGTTCGATGCAAGATGCATTCGATCGCGAATTTTAACGGGAGCAAAACTATAATCTAGATGAGCTGACCGGAAGAGTTCGAACAAATGTGCCGCTGTTAAATGCCGAGTACAAGAACGTGTATGATTCACGATGAAACGAAAGGCATTTACATTCACGATGCTCCGGGTGGGACAGCCAAGACATTTTTTTGTTGATTCCGGCAACAATTCGGTCAAGATCTCAAATAACGTTAGCCGCTGCATCGTCTGGCATAGCTGCTACATTGTTGGAAGGCAGTCCAACTGCAAATTCTGCTTTGAAACTGTTGATGAATCATATCGCGGATGAAAACCCAAAGAACACAATAACAGAGAATTTCGCAATAGCGAAGCAGATGCGGGAACGCCAGATCTACATTTCGGGTGAATGCGCGATAACGAATAAACGAGCTTTGGAAGTAGTTGACCGGATAAAGGATTTACGAGGGGATTTAACACGGTTTGGTGGGACTTGACTTTACTCACAATGTCTAAAGCTGCTGATTTACTTAAACCATGCTTGAAAACGTCGTCAATGCCAAGAAGTTGTAATTGACCAAAAAATTAAAATTGACCAATAAAATTAAAAAAATAATTAAAATTATTAGAACCTCCCATCTTCTGCTGAATTCTCGAAACAACTGCTGGCGCTTCGCAATGGCTAATTCGTGTTGATGTTTCGACTGGATTGATATCGTTCCCTGCAAATTTTTGCGAGTTCACATCATTGGAAAAACAACTCATGACATTGCACAAACTTATACAAATCTCGATTGGATTAATTTACGGGCAGTATGTTACTAGCAGCGAAGAATGAAGGCATCGATAGCTAGAATTTCAGTTTAGAAAGTTAAATTGCTGGAGAACTGCATTTGTATAAATCTGTATACAACGTGACTGACGAGGATGAAGCGACCAACAATTCGACTGAATTTATCAACCCGCGTAATTTACAGATAAATGTGGAATCGATCATCATGTTGCGGAATCTGAATCAACCGAAATTGTGCAACGGTACGCGGTTGTCTGTCAAGAATCTGATAAACAATGTGATTTAACCGACGACCATCAAGAACAAATTCAAAGAAATGGAAGTCTTTATCTTACGAATCAGATAGTTCCAACTGATCATCCATTCCAATTTCCCGATGAAAATCAATAAATCGCAAGGCCAATCGTTGGAAGTATGTGGGATTTTACGTTTTGGAGAACCGCCTTCGTTGTTTGTTTTTGCGGCGGAAAAATAATCGAAAAACATCTACTGAGTTTATCTAAAGGTACTAAATTGTAGCGAGACGAAGTTCGCCGGGTCCGCTAGTTACTTATAATTACTTTAAGCAGTCTTTCCATTTCTCTATACAAAATATGTATTTCTGTAATTTCACTCTGAAAAATGTTATTTGTAATTTGCAAAAATCGTCATTTAAGGGGTAAAAATCGTCAAATCGTCATTTCTGTTTTTTTGGACAAAAAATCGTCAAAATGACGATAAATCGTCAAATATACCATCACTGGCTGTGTTCCATTTGTATAGTTATGACTTATCTTAATACAAACATATTTCTTGCGTTTAATTTTGTCGATCCAATATTTATGACATTCCAGTTTCGGTACGATATTTGAAAGTTCATTATTTTTTTGTACATGAACGTTTAATATTTTTTTCAGCAGTGATAAATAACTTTATTTTGAACAATTGTTCGTTATTTAGTTTTTTCATCGATTGAAAATTTTTTATTGAACACAAGAGTTTAAAATAATTTCGAACATTTGTTCAATTCAAATAGAACAATTGAAAGAAACATTGGATTTTGAACTTGTAAGTTCGTTTTTAATGAGGAATATATAATAAATACTGTGTTTTGGTATTAATATCGGATGTCTGCTTTTACCGCAAATGTACATTACAGCCAAGGCTTTACATAGAATGTAACGATGAATAAACAGACGTCCAACAGAGCAGACTTATCATTGTTCGAAATTGTGATTTGGGAGCTAAGTAATGATATTTTTAACGAATAAATTGCTCTCGCCATCCATCGTACCTGGTACATGGCACCTGGCGGTCGAATCTTGAATTTCTTCTCTGTGTCTTCACTATAGTGTTCAAATACTTGTATTTTTCAAAAAACCGGTTTCCGGGTTATTCGAAAAATGCCTTTTCCCAACAAATCGGTTTTCGAATACATGATTTACTAAAAACCCGGGTTAACCGGTTTCGTTCGGTTTTTCGGAAATTGTTAAATAGAACCAAATATGCAATTTAATATGAAAATATATGAAAATCGATACATTATTCCATTCAATGTATATCCTGGTCATCCATACAGAAGTTATTAGAAAATCTTAACTTAGTATATCAGCCATGTTCTGGAAAACAATTCGGTTTAAAAACAGAGCAAAATCGGTAAAAAAGTAATACGTAGAAATGATTTTGCTCAGTTTTTAAGTAGAATTCATATTACTCACAAACTTTAAATACATTTCCTTACATTTTACAATTAGCTTGGTTTTAAATTAAGGTATCAATATGCATAGGAAATAAAGGCATAAAGTTTTTCATATGAATGTCGACGGCTTCGCACTCATTTCGGGGTGAGATCCCAATCTATTTCAAAATTAGATTATTTCCCAACTAGTGTATGGTAATCATAACTTAAGCTCCTTTTTGAGATCGGACACTTAGTTTAGGAGATAACTGCATTTAAGCTTGTTCACCTTAATATGCTAGGACGGCTTCCTAGCTATTACAAGATAAGTTCCAAACTATATCTTAGTTACATAGTCCTTTTTCGCGATTGGATGCTTAGTTTAGGAGATAGCGACAATTGAAAGTTTTTTATATGAATACGGAAGTCATCCCACCAATTTAAAGATGAGAGGAAACAGTCATCTAACAGCATTTTCCAAACAAATTTTGGTATTGCATAAGGAAATTTTAATAAAAGTATCCTTTGAGATTTGCCTGCAAAATATGGGATAAGCATAGACAACCTTCTTTGCCGATTTACCTGTAATTCACCTAGCAATGTTCTGTGAAATACTGCTTTTTGGAAAACCGGTTAACCGACATCAAAAAACCGGTTAAGCCGGGTATTCGAAATTGGCATTTTTGAAGAAACCGGCATACGGTTTCGGAGAAAAAAACCGGTTTGACGGTTTTCGGTTTCGGTTTTGAACACTCTAGTCTTCACTAAGAAATATAATCGAAAGCTCTATAAATTCTCGATAGTCATCTCTAATAATTTCTTTTGTCAATTCACTTCGATAGAATTCTATCAAATTGTCAATTTCTGCAGCATTTAGACATGATAGCTTTTTTGTGCAACTCTGTAATCTCTCGGAATCGTAATTTTTCCAGTTTTCTCGGAACTATTTGAACAACTACTGCCCGCCCCCCAACTACTGTCCGGTACATCGTTTTGAAAAGCGATCTTTATAGCTTCTGCGCCCTCTTTTCGTTTTACAGTCCAAATTCTTTGAATTATAAAAATAGGGCTAAATGCTCTCGGTTGGAATAGGCAAATTTTCATGTAAATCCATCTGTAAAAATCTATGAGGATTCCTCTGTAAGTGGACTGTATTAATGGCGATATTTCTCACAGATTTGTAAAAGATGGAGGATTTACAAATGCCGACATGAACGGAAATTAAAACACACTTATGTAATTTCCACAAGTTTTATTGATGTTATATATTCAGTCTCCGTTCTCCGTACATTCTAATTAATGTAAAGATGGAGATCGAAACCAAGAAGCGGTGGAAACATTAATATATTGTCATGGAAGTAAAGCTTTTAAGTAATAAATAATTACTAAATTGTTTAAGTTTGTAACAAACTCTTGACGATGCTGTTCAAACACATTTTGTGTTTTGTTTGCATTTTATTGCAACTTTCTCCAACATTGATATAAGGTGACCAGTTTTTTAACACAATTGGGTAAAGATTCAGTCGGAATACGTGCTTTTTCCCAATAAAAATTGCACTCGCGGATAGCAATATTTGCACTTTCTTTGACCTTTAACTTCACTCCACGAATATTACAAAATAGAACTGCTCGTACTTGGCCATGAATGGGAAGTTTTGATCCAGTAACTTGATGTTTTAGTCCCCTATTAAAAATATTCCCTTTTTTGCGCTGCGTAACTCCACTGACATGTTGACTGAACGAAACTATGCATTTACTGGCAAAACAAAGCAACAGTAACAAGTGCATACACGTGTTACCTACCGCGCATATTGGTATGCAAAACTGGCATGTTTCGTTGTAAGTCGGCACGGGTTGTCGTGGTCCTAAGTGCAAGAAACTTTTTTTGTAAATGTTTTGAAACCATTGTAACAAAATTAAAGGGTATGCATTGTAAAATAGAGCTTTTATTTTTTTTGGACACCCTAACCCTCACCCTCAGTAAAACGTAAAATTTTCTATAATATTGATATTATTACTTGATTTCTAAAG